>DVQM01000436.1:0-17620 GCA_018231645.1 Heliconius ricini
ATATATATATATATATATATATGTATCGTGCATAGCAGGGGAGGCAGAGGGAACCTAGGAACCCAGCATTGAGATACTCTGTTCAATTTAAGACTATTTACTCTAATCACATAACGCACAATTTTAAAGACATTCAAAGACATTCGATTATATATATTTAATGCCTCCAGAATTCTATGGAGAAGCGAGGAACAGAGTGTCTTAACTGTGTACTGTATCTTAGCTCACTCTACTCATCCTATATAAAAATATAAAAATCTGTTTGATAATATTTGAACTCAATATTTATCATAAGCATATCCTGTAAGCGATAAAATTTAATATTTTATAGGAACTTATATTAAAGTGGGTGAGACATTTTTTGCATAATTTATAGCTACGAGAACGAAAAATAGCGTACGCTTCACGAATTGTGATGTGATGTATGAAATACTGCGAGGTGTATGATATTAGTGGAGGGTTCTTTTAATTTTAGTTTTTGGCAAAGAAAATCTGGTTTCATGACCCTCTTAAGTGGGGGAATTCAACGCCGAGTTTTGTGTTAGGTGCAAAGAAATGATAACTCATTCCTCTGATAAGGAATCAAACCCACAACTGTCGCTCTTAAAATCAAATGACTTTCGGGTGCGCCGCTTTGATCTCTATTTTTAGTCATACAATAATGTAATAAATATTAAGAATATAATATATGAAATAAAATATATACATATACCATCGTAGTGCAGAAGGACAGGGCCTGACTATGAACGTGAGGTTGTGAGTTCGATCCGTACAGGCGTTAAATTGTATTTCGACTACATTAATTTCCCCGCTCTTAGTAAACTAAGCATGGCACTGAGTTCCGTCACTAAACATCAAATACTGGACTGAAACAGGATAGTGAAAATGTCTGTAACAAAAGCAAATAAGCATTATATCGTTAGAACAGTTAGTTGATGACGCTACAAGTGGGTGGCGGATAATAGATGTTGTAGAGAGTAATCTCACATTAATGAACTTTTGGCTGAGTAATATAAATTAGACCACAACAACCGACGTGTAATATATCAAATTTCCCCAATTTTCGCCAATTTTTTCGAGGCATTGCGTGTGGAGTTACGGAACTCAACAACGGGCTTTCGCTTTGGTGCAATAGCGAAAAAATGAAAATATTAATAAATAATAATTCATTCTCCCGATAATTCATTCGTATTTTACCATTTCAGCAAGGTAACAAGAAATATTCTCTCTAATTCTCCTCGATATCCTCTAATCTGACAAGATGTGAAATTTCAACTTTCCAATTCCAGTAGTTTTATTAGTGCATTGTCTATCAGTCACTCAGTAAGCAATCGGCAAAGCAGACTACAGAATGTGTGTTACTATAATTTTTGCGTGTTGAGTGGTGGAATTCAAGTCCTTTTTTTTTATTCCTCAATCGGGAATACAACCTACAACCGCCGCAACGGCCTCAATAGATAGATAAAAATATTATAAATATTTTAAAAACAAATAATGAGTAGGTATTATAATTGAACGTAGCTTAAATTGTTCCAAAACTTTGCTTAATTCTAAGTGTATTTAAAAATTTTATGTTATGCTCAACTTCACTTAAGAGCCCGATTCTTTTTAATGAAAATTAATGGTTATCGTTATTTTGAAGACATTTATGACTGAGATGAATGATTTTTTTTTGTTTTTTTGCTGTTTTCATTTAGATGTAAGCTGGACAGATACATTTTTTATACATTCACGCTATATCCCGTATATAAAAAGATACGTTAAGGGTACCCAGTGCCAAAACATTCCGTTCTCACTTTATGACTCTGACTTTACAGTCAGACGATATTACGATATCAACTTGTAAATTTATTAAATATTTATTATCACTTCGATCTAGCAACATCCCTCTGCCTAACTTACTATAAACGTGATAACGCGTGAAGCAAACAAAATATTGTCTATATAGCATTCAATATTTCAAAAGCTACACAAAAATATTCAAAGAAATCTATTTCTAGATAAACCAACGTACATTAAAAACCGCACGACACGTTAAATTCGTGTTTTATGTCCGCCAATTATATTTCATAGTATTTTTGCCCTCATATTTATGAGCATTCTTTTACGGTACACTTTTCAGTTTGGAATAAACGTGATGTGGTTGTGATCTGAAATACGACTATCAGATTTTTTTCAAGCTTACGTTCTTGGTTGTTTTACGGTTTATCCCGCATATAGGTAGTGAGAGGAAGGTTTTTTATAAGATAAATTTAACGTAAGCAGGAAATATACGTACACAACTGAAATAACTAACTTAAAAATAAAAAAAATAGATCAATCACACTGTATCCCACACAAAGAAGAGTAGACAAAGGGCACCTAGTGTTAAGATACTTCGCCAAACTTTTTAAGGCATTGCGTGACGAGTATAGAAACTCAACGCCAGGCTATTTGTCTTGGTTTCTAAGCAAGCAAATAAAAAAAATAATGATTCATTCCCACGAGAAGGGATCGAACCCACAACCGTCGCCTTACAGTCACACCCTTGGGCCCCTGCGCTACAGTGTTGTTACATATTTATATACATATTTTATAGTCTTAAGCAATATTTTTGGGTGTTATAAAAATATTGAATAAATAAATTCCTGTATCTCTAAACATTATCATTCTTATCTATTTGCTAACTATCTAGTTCCGTTGGGGCCAAAATATTATTACGATTGTTAAATTATTTATAACAACGTACGTACTTTGATGTTATATGAAATTAAATAAAATATTTGTGTTATATAAGAAAATGAGGCCGTTACGGTGCAGTGTCACAAGCGTAATGTGTTCGATTTTGAGTGATGAAATATAAGTGCGGCGTTGACTTTCGCTACTTAAGCCGCAAAGCTTCCAGAGTTTGATGAAAAGTGGCGAATAAGCGTGTTTTAATAGTAACGGAGTAATTTAATATTAGGTTCCCAAAGTAAACCTACTTTACCTAATAATTATAATACAGTGCAAAGGTAAAAAAATATAGCAAAATTATATAATTCATCACACTTAAATTTTCAAGAACATGTCTGCAGAATGTCGCAACTTAACGCCGCATTTTCCACTACGGTAAAAATACGCTTTAGTTTTATATATTTACGCTTGAACGTTTTCACAATAAAGGAACGGCAAAGTGATAGAATTACTCATATTAAAGGTAAATCAAAACATTTCTCAAATATTTAAAAACAATGTAAAATTAGAATGTCTGTTCTAAAACGTAAAATTGGAATGAAAAATAATTAGTGTTAGCTCGACCGACCCCAATCAAGACTTGAAAGGTCTCTGATCGGACGGTTAGTCAGATTTATTAAAATTTAAACCGATTAAATGTGTATAAAGTATAAGAATAATATAATATTAGAGTAAAAAGAACTGCAAAAGTGTCCACTCACTGTTCTCGCCCACCGAGAGTGATTCATTTTATGATTATTGTATTATTAGAATTTTTTCAAAAGAAAAGGAACAGAGCCCTTAAACGCCAGAGCTAGTGTACTGGTATAAAGGGCAAATGTTAAGAGGCTGATGTCAGTGAACGAGAAGAAAGAGGTGTTCTACTCTATTATGGATACTGAGAGAAGCTAAGAAAATAGATTATCGCTCTATAATTCATCGCTCTGGTAACGAGGCAAATTACGGTATTGAGTTCTACCAGTGAACTGGAAAGCAGTGGAAAAATGTAAACGAAATGTCTTAATACTCACAAGTTCCTTGTGGTTACTCTCATATCTTCGGATTAAAGATCGTTAAGTGAAGCTTAAAGTATTGCTTAAACCCACAACCGTCACGTTTAAAGCCAGACCATGTCGCTGAGCCACTATGGTTCTTAAGTAATTATATACAAAAGCTTTTTCTCAAAAGGAACAACATGAATCATTTTTTAAATTACTTTTGAATATAAGCTTTGAACCCAAAACTCAAACTTAACTAAATAATGTAAAATTCAAGAGATTTTAATATAACTAGTTAGTTATATTAAATAAGTAACTTAAACATCGTCTTTCTTACTATATAATTAATTATTCCTATTAAACTATACATGCGTATGCATATTCCATAACATTTAGGAATATTCATATCAGTTCCTTGCAGTGTTCGTTAACAAATATTCGATGGGAGTTTGTTCTTTAACTAGCGTTGATATACAATATATACGTATAGTATTTAAAATTTTGATGCCAGACAAAATTAGATGTGGGTTCAATTCTCGCTTGGAGAAAGGAATTAATTTGTTTAATATAGTTGATCTGAGAAAGAAGGAAGCGCGGCGTTGTGATACGACACTCAACATGCAATGTTACGAAAATTTCTTGAAAAGCTTAACATGAGCTTTTTTCTGTTACAGTTGTTATATTATGCGTGATGCCACATAAAGCTATTCAAATTTTAGCTTGTATAAATATAATTTATCACCGGACTTTTTTCGACTTTACACTGTCGACGTGTAGCGTCGACGTAAGCAGAAAGAAATAAGTGTCAAGACACTCTACTCACCACTTCTCTCCCTCTCCGCTTACTAATTTCAAGTTATTGCATAAAGATTATATTATGAGTGGTGGAACTCAACGCAGCGTTTTGTTTGCCAGAGCAGAGTTACAAAAATGTAATTTTTAACCGAGCGATTTTAAGCCATCACGGACTGAATTATATTTATGTTGTTATATTTTTAACCGACTTTCAAAAAATAAGGAAGATCTCAATTCGTCGAAACTTTTTTATTTTTTTTACTGACCAAAGTATCAAACACTGATTTATCTATAATAAATTCTCTTGAGTTAAAATACAAATGTAATATCGAGTAATGAAAGAGCAATGTAAATAGTAAAATAATTATTTTTAAATTGGCTCGATCACGGAGGATTCCGATCCTATATAAATATTTTAAAACCTTTTTTACAAATATCAACTTTTACTTCCGACTCCGCCCGCATAATCTATAAACGAGTAGGAAAGAAAAAAGGATTTTTTCGTAAAAAACTAGAGGAAACTACTAAGCATTTTTTATGATTTCTTGGTTAGTTAAAAGTTATGTATTTTCATTAAATTTTATTCTGGTATTAATATATATTGACCACGACCACACACCACCACTGACCGTAGTGCAGGGGCACGAGTGTGTGACCAGTGGAGGAAATTAAATATTTTTTCATATTTCTATTTTGTTGCTCTGGTGTCGAGACTAAGCACGGCGTTGAGTTTCGCGACTCAACGTGTCCAGAATTTGGCAGAAACTGGAGAATGGAGTGTCTTAACACAAGGTTCCCTCTGCATGCACTGTTGTGTTCAGGATACAACGTGAGGCTAAATATTTTTTTATTTTAATAATTTTCATTTCCTCAGTCTGGTAGCAAAGCAAAGTGTGGTGTTGAGTCCACTCAAATCAACACGCAATGCCTCCAGAATGAACTTTATTCTTTCTTTTGGAAAGTAGGGGACGAAAGTTTCTTAATGTAAAGTGTTTTAAGTTATGCTTTTTGATTTAGAAAACTATCCGAAATTCTTATTCCAAGGCAGTGAAACTTTCTTATTAATAGTCTTTATAAGTACACTAGAAAAATATATATAAAAATTGGATCGGGGATACAGCATGAATTATATTTACTTCACTAATATAGAAAAATAAATTACATAGATCAAACAATATCTTACAAGGGTGGGATAAACTCAATTAGTTAATTAGAGAAACAAATCAGACGGCGATGGTTGTCCGTGTAATCATGCCGTTGTAGTACAGCAGCTAGCTGGGGATTTCTATATTAAGTCCTTTCAAATGTCATTGGCGTTTGATATAGAAAGAACAAAATTCGTCGAATATTTTTTAATACAAAATATTTTATTAATACTTTGTTTGAACCATTGTTTTCTATACACTTTTACCATCTTACAGCTAATCAATTGATCCCTTTACTAAAAAAAATCATTCGGAAAGCAAAATAATGTAATGCAGCAGTCGTTTCACTCAATGCATGTGGTTTACACCTTTCAAACTTTTTAATCTTCTGAATTTGCTTCAAGTGGCTTAAAATTGTTTTATTACTAACATCGCAACCAGCAGCTAACTCGTTACTAACGTGCTTTGCGATGGATCTGCTTCCACAATAGCCTTCAATTCTTTATTTTCAACTTGGGTCTACAGGTTTTCCAAGGATCTACTGGTCAAAATTTCCACAAGGAAAATGTTGGAATCAAAAACGCAGTGTATTTTATTATAAGATACGACCACTATATACATCATTAACCCTTCGAGAGGTGTCCGCAACACTGGTGCTACCATGGAAGTCGTACACGTAAATAATAATTTTCCATTTTTTAAACTGAGTGACGCTAGCTGAAAAAAAGAAGAAAAAATTCACAAATGAATAACGGTTAGTGAAACATAAATAACAAGTGTAAATAGCTGAATAAATTTAAATTTGAAATTCCTAACTAAAGAGGAGAAATTTGTGAATAAATTGGCCAGTACGACAAAACGCAATTTCATATGTAAGGATCTAATATTATATGTACAGCTCCTGTACATATTATGTACGTGTACGTTACAAGCTACTCAAAAATAAATTTAGTATTAGTTGCATACGATTTAAAAACTTGTATCCATAATATTGAAATGAGAAATAAAAGAAATTTATGACAATTGTGTCCAGATCTCGTGATTCTAAAATGTTTTACATTTTGTAACAGTGTGTCGGATATAAGTTAAAAATAAATAAATTAATTAATTAAATAAAATATGCTTGGCAATACACATAAATAGCATAGTTAATTATGAATAATACAAACTATATATTTTTTATATCATATTTATCGAGACGAGTTCGTGTATTGTAGTCCCGAATGTCGTGACAGTCGTTCTGTCTATATAGGTGGTGGTGATGCTGAAAGGCAGCGGTCGAGTCGAACTCTTAAGTACTACGGTACTAATATATATAAAGTACAAAAAGACTCGTATCAAATGTATAATAAGAATAATATGATATTTCGAAGTCTATGATGGCACGATCTTTTAGGATCGAATTTCTTATAAAGGAAATATATGTGTAGGAGCGACACATATTGTGGATCCAAGTTATCTTTGACCATTATTATAATATTATATGTTGCTTGACGTCGCGGAAGTTGACGTGTTGGGCTTATGCGAACTGTTATAGCGCCATTTATTATGTCGTGGCTGATGCCGTCTCACAGTACGCTCGCGGTACGTAAGCTATGCTTGTATGGCGTTAGCCATTAATATATTATATACCACTTCTACGACTTGGTATACGACTAGGTGTGCGATGCTATTTTATGTCTCCGGTGTATGTAGTAGTGTCCGCCTGTCTCATACGGGTATGAGGTGCTATTTTATGTCCTGGAACTCTGGTGTATGTAGTAGTGTACACCTACGGTTCGAGACACGACTGTGGGGTGTGTGCCGTGCGTTTATTTGTTTATTTAACGACTCGTTCGTTTCAACGACTTATATTGATTTCACAAATCAATCAACATCACGAATCACCATTCCAATACAATCTCAATATAACAAATACCTTCAGACTCACACACAAACATCCCGGAGAGTTCAATAAGGCTGTTGCAGCCGCAGTCTGGTATGAATTCACGGTGTAGGGGCAGGGAGGTGTCCGTACTCTTTCTTCCTTTTATTATAACTAGTTCGCAGTTATAGTGGAGAAGAAGATAGGATGCGCTCTTGGCTTTTCTTCGGACGAGCTTCGAGTCATATGACAATGTCATATTGTCAAGTTTCCAGTTATGTAAATAACTGACACAAGAACAACTTCTGATGGCAAATATGTTATTAAAGCGATACCTTCTAATGGCAAAATATAAAATTCTTAGTACTGTTACCTCTGAATCTCTAAAAGATTTTGGGTTCTTCACAATCACAACTATAACGGTTCTAACCACTAGACACATCACGAGCCAAGGCATTATTTATTAAATAACATTTTCAAAGGAGTTTGGGATATCAGTTACACTTTGCAAGATGTATTAAAATTAACAAGTTTTTTTTAATAGACAACTAATTTATTTTATTTGGAAGCATCTAGCACACTAAGTCAAAAAAACTGTGGATAATTTAAAACAAACAATTAATTTTACACCAATCTTTAAGTATTTACAAATTCGATGTACTTTACGTATAGAAATTTACAATATTTAAAAAATCATAAGCCAAAATATCTTTGCTACCTGCTCTTAAACTACATCTACCTGGCGAATCCTATCAGCAATTAAGGGGAGCGATTCGAAATTGTCGAGACGAGGCTTCTGTACTAGCTATGTACATATTGAGGCTGTTATGTACAGCCAGTCTACTTTGTAAGCCCACTGAGTTCAGTAGTTTGAAATTTATATATTCTAAATAGGTAACAGAGTCTTTGCGTATTAAGCCTTATTTAAAATAAGAAAATACGCTCACGCTTACACTCTCATGTCTCATAAAGCAGGATATGCAGAACTAATCAAATGTCGGAGTCCGAATTCGATATATTGCATATTGATAACCAAAACTCAATGTCGCATTTTGTCTTGCCGGAGTTCTGCTCTGACTAAAATAAATGAAAAAGTGAATAAAATGACCTATAATGCACTGCTTTTAGTGAGATTGACTACCATGACTACCATCTCATTTATAGTCAGACGCTGCTGTTATACTGGGCCACGACAACAGCAAAGGTAGGAAAAAAGTAAGAAAAAGTACTGAAGCATTAAAAAAGCAAACGGAGAGAAAGATATGGGGTTGTACACTTTAAAATTTGTATTTAAAAAAATATCATTCCTTCTCCCTCTCCGAAGGCATCATGGTGTAAATTTTTGGGACAAATGGTTTTCAGTTCCAAGTTCCGTAAGAAGAAACATGGCGTTGAGCTACAATCATTGTCTTGACGATCAAAAAATTTGCAACGGTGTGTCTTAGAAATAGGTTTGCTCTTACCTTATTATGTATAATATTAGTATAATAATCGTGAAGCTAAAAAGTTGAATAACAAAACATTCCCCTTAATGAAGATCAAACCCACTACCATCCTGTAGTGAATCAACAACTGTCCCATTTCGCCTTTAGTAACTCCACAGTGAATGATTAAATTCTTATAATCGTCTAACATTATCTTCATTGTGCAAATTTGATACTGCTCATGTTAGCTAGAGCTTTGAAAGCATCTCAAAGTTTGTATGGAGTTACTAACTTTACTTACACATTTCAGTTAACGGTGTTCGATCAATTTTTAATTAAATTCCTACACCTGTGCCTTGCGATATATTTTAAAGTTTACACTTAAGTGTAGTGTATAACAACTAATGTTAAATTTTGGGAAAAAGCTCTTACATTAAACTTTTCTTTCTGTCGGGATGATAATGAAACATTACTGTAGTTTTCTCCTTTTTGAAATATTTTGGGCATTTGACTTCAAGGTTTTCTTTCGTTTTTTTTCTTTACTTTCACGATATATCATATATATATAGTAGTGAATCTATTGTTATGACACACCATTTTCCAAGCACAGTCCAGTTTTTGAAACAATATTTCAAAAAGTGGACTGTGTGTAATGAACTTAACTTGCACTTTGACTTGAGTGGCATTATAAGAGAAAAAACGAAAATAATTCATTTTCTCTAATGAAAAGTGAACCCACAAGTCGTCGTGTTTATGGTCATACGCTATGCCACTGCAATACGATGGCCTCAAATCGTATTTAAACGTATGTTTTCCCTCTATTCTGTTAATCCCTTACTATTGAGGATTGTAATTTGATAGTTGTAACGAATTAGTATTTGTACGTGTTAGGATGATTTGATCTGATGATTTTTTTGGGTTACATTCTTTCAGTATGGAGGCATTGGTACGGAAAGCCGTCCATAGAATTGTTACGCTAAGTGAAGTTTTGTGCGTTTGGTGATTTCCATATATGATTGATTTGGTTTTACGCCGGTTTTCCATTTCTCATGTATCCTTCTTGTTGATGACTGAGCCAAGGTATTGAAATTCTTTCACTATCTCATAGCTATTAAACAAGCAGAGCTGATGTATGGCTGTAAGCAAGGTGGTCGATATCACAAAAAATATATGTCATGGCTTTGGCTTTGCTTTTGTTAAAGAAGAGACCGAAGTTTAAGCTTATTTTCTGTAGCCGCTCCAGAACATTATGAATGTGCTTTCTAAACTAGCAAATATAATTGTATCATCGGCACTTCGCTGCTTAGTCCTCTATCTTGATACCGAATATCGAATCTAAAATGGTATAAGGTGTGATTTTTACTGATGAAATTCGATCCATTTGTACTTTTTAATTAGGCCATATAATAAATATACGTTTTTCTTAGCTTTACGTTATATGCTTAGCAGCGTAGGCAAAGGTAGCCTGAAAACCTAGTGTTAAAACGCTCCGTTCCCATTAAAATACATCGCTTTCTATTGTTATACTAAATTTCTGTAAACAAAATGGTTTCCAACGATAAGTATTACTAAAGTTGTATGTCCTTTATAAGCTTAGTATGTGCGCTTTGTGGAAAAGCCTTATATTGAAACTTCACGCTGTATCCCAGATATAGCAGGATAGACGGAGGGAACCTAGCGTTAAGACATTTCATTGTCCAATTTTCGAGACAAAGCGTGTTGAGTGAAACTTACTTTCATTTTTTTTCTTGTTATTAGAACGAGTAAGTGAAAATAAATCTTTCCCTCAACTGGGAATCGAATCCACAATCGTTGTGTTAACACTTAGACACGGCGGCGTCCCAAGCTGTCCTAATTACTCAATACTTCGTATTCGTACAATAAATGGGACCGAACCTTTGACTTTCAAATTCTATAGAGTTCATTACATTCATGTTGCGGCCATGCCATTGATTATAGTAAGCTGAGAGGGAATTCAATGGGCCAGTTGGTAATCAATAATAATTGAGTGGTCACGTCATATTTCATTAATGATGATTCGAGCTTTAGATTGGAATAGGGGTCACACAGATTTAGGGGTTGAAAAGGGGGAACTCAAATAACGTTAGTAATAGAGATTATTTGATTAAATCGGCGCTCCTCGCTGCCGGGTAAAAAATATCACACAGGTAACAAAAATGTACATATATAATTTTCTACATACCTTAGAGACTTGGCGATTTAGGTACCTTTGTGCATAGAAATAAGAGACATGCTCCCCACTGGGGAGCTGGCTGGCAGTTGACAATACTAAGATAAGGTTAGAACTATAGAATAGATTTAGTCATAATGAAATTACATCAGAAACTGAGTATCACGAGGGAGCATATCATCCACGATACAGAGGCTGAGTAGAAAACGGATTCCAATAACATTCCTGATATTTCTTTAAGGAGGATATATTACGTTACAAACGTAATGTAACCATCCTCTACAGAGAGACTAATGCAAAAATATTTTTTCTATATATATATATATATATATATCTTCTACAACTTATTAAATCTTTCCATTCAAAATCAATATTACAAAGCAAATAACAGTCTTCAAGTTGAGAAACAGCGAAGTTTCTATTTACTAACGATTTAACCCTACATTAAAATCCACGAAGTTCGCCAACGAATTTGTACCGATTTGTAATTATGTTGTTTTTCCTTTGAACACGTTAAATATTTAATTGGTTTGCAAAATTTTATGTAGAGAATATATTAAGTATATAATATTTTTATTAGAGTATGAGAAAATGGAGCGAGTCGGAAAATGACAAAATAGAGCGTTTAAATGGGAATGGTAGATCGGAGATTAGGTTCTCATTTTTCTTCTTGCTATGTGCGGAATACGCGGCGCAGCACAAATTTATAATTGTAAGCTCATTTGTAGTGGGTTCTTTCCCCATTCGGTGAAATTATTATATTTAAATTATTAATAATTCATCGCTCCCGTAGCCAAAACACAGCGTTGAATTCGGATACGCCATATCTCGAAAATTGAGACTGTCGAGGTAATTATAATATTTATGTTATAATATTTTAATTATTTTCATTTTTCCACTCTGACAAGGCGAACAATGAATCATTAATTAGAACCAGCAGTTCCTGAGACCAAACCATATCGTAATCAAACTAGTGTACATTCTATTTTTATAGATATATTATAGATAAACTTTTATCATCTAGCAATTTATTGGATAAAATCAATTACTGTGATAAATAAATCACATTTTATTAGTTAAATACCACCACAGAGGGTGATTTATATCAATAAACAATTTTGTCAATAGTTTTAATTTGTATGCAATATGTGACATTTACGTTAATTACAATCAGATTCATTTATAGCGTTAATCTGTTTGAAGAAATATATTTCATACTAGCGGCTCTTGAACTACATGATAATGCACCTATAATGACTTCTTGTATGTTTTTTCATTAATTTAATCTGTAATCTTCTGATATATTTTTTTCATACATTATCGTAATTTCTATTTTTGATTGTTTTGAACGAAAAGAATATACCGAAAATAATATAATTTATATTATACCTTGAGTACTGATAAATAAAGTTTGTTGCTTGTATTTGTTTTTGTAACTTTACATTCTTTTTAAATATGTTATGTACGTGTTGTCATAATTTCTGTTAAATGTCAGTTTATAATTTAATTTACTCTTTCAGAAACAGCCTTTAATGTTATATTATTGATTTATATAAGGATTTGTATTATTCTTTGTAAAATAACTGGATTCTCTCACTTCTAAGTACATTTTTTAAATTAAAAATTAAATAACACAGCACTGTCTTAACACTAGGTGCCTAGGGTAGGAACATAGTGTTAAGACACTCTCTACACCACTTTCTCCATCATCATGTCTCGACTCGAAACTTGAACCCACAACCAGTCGCGTTAACAGTGACACTTAGTGTCCCTGTGCCATGACTGGAAAGAAACCAAGTAGAAATTACACAATAATCGAATTCGAATTCGCTTCCCATTTTTTAAATTTCTTAATAGGGGAGCTTTCCAAATACAATATTTAACACATTTTCATTACATGCCACAAGTATCCACTTTCAGGTCTCAGATGATTTTCGTAAACGCGTTACGTATTAAACGTAATGAGATTCCAGATATGATGTGATTTTCGCAATCACTGTTAAAAGGTTTGCCCTTATTACTGGAATTGTAATTTAGATGTATCTTTTTAAGTACTTGTGTACTTTAATCTGTATGTTATAGTCATAAATATGTGTGTATGTATGTACATATAAGTAAGGCACCTTTGTTGCGTAGATAGAATGTTGACGAGCGTATTTGATGGATGTGGATTCTAATCCCATTCGTGGCAATAATTATAATATCATAATTTTTTTTTTCAATTTCTGAGATTTTTATCTTTCTGGTAAAATATTCTTTTTATTGCACGCTGAATCCTGCAAATAGCATGGTAGGCAGAGGGAATCTAGAAACCTAGTGTTCCCATTAAGACACTTCCGTTCCCCGCTTTCCGCTGAATTTTAGAGTTGCGTGTTTATGGGCAGAACTCAACGCCGCATTTCATGTTTCACTACATATATGTGGGTAATTATTAATTTGTAAACAGCAATGCGTCGAGTCGCTAAGCCAATACATCAGTGTCATGGAATAAATAATAGCTTATGGTAACTTGCTTACATTATTGTCTACGTTCATAATTTGCATAATTTATGTTCAAGTAAAATTTGAGTTAAGATCGTCGTGGTGCAGTGGTACTGTTAGTTTTTTACGAGGAACAATAGGTTCCCTCTTCGTAACCTGCTCTGCTAAAAAGAGAGTGAACCTACAAAAAAAAACTTAAATTAGAAATTATAACAAAAAAGTATTTTTTAACATATGAAAATCTTTTTTAACATGAACATCTTTTTTTTAAGTAACATATTTGGAAAATGACCTCTAAAAAAAGGATTTATTGAAGAGGAAATGTCATTTATAGAAATATCAATAAGCAAATAAATTAGCAAATAAGCAAATAGACTTAAAGCTACACATTAAAGACATTAGATTTTCAATTTTTTTTTAACGAAAACACAGATTTAAAAGTATTAAAGGTCTGCCTGTTTACGTTTATTGAGACACTGTTGAATCGTCGAATGAGCATGTTGCGTATCCGTAACGCCGCATGCGTTACGGATAAAACTATAAAGCTACACATTAAAGACATTAGATTTCCAATTTATTTTAACAAAAACGAAAACACAGATTTAAAAGTATTAAAGGTCTGCCTGTTCACGTTTATTGAGACACTGTTGAATCGTCGAATGAACATGTTGCGTATCCGTAAAGCCCCATGCGTTACGGATACGCAACATGTTCGTTGAATTTCGATTTGTATATTACGGTACAATTTCAGTATAGTTGCACTTGCCTGGCGCTTCATGAAAAGCTAGCTTGTTTCTAAGCGACTGAGATTCTTTGTACATATGAGTTTTTTTATTTTTTTACATCAAGATGCAGTAAGCATAGTAATATAATAATATTTATTTTCATATTCTTCGACTTAGATCGAAACTAACGAAAAAGGAATTTCCTCAGATGACACTTACTAAAGAAGAAGTAAAAAACTATTTATCGTCAATAGCGATTCGTTTTTTACATATGTGTTTTTCTTTATACGCAAAATTTAGCCCAACATATTATTCCACATCATTGTACGGTTTGTTCAAGTTCATTAACTCGTTGTGGTTTGCCAGACGTTTGGTAGGTAGGTAGTTAAGAATTAAAACACTCCGTTTTTAATTTATTTTTTTAATTTCACAACATGTTTTGCTATCTACAGTTTTAATATAATTTATGGATACGCTATAATTGGAATCAATAGTTAGCATGACTGAATTTCAATAAGTCTTATAGCTCCATCTAACCGAAATGGATTAAGAGCTGGCTACTAATTAGTGTAAAGCATCTTGTTATACATATACCAACTTCTAAATTGTATTTCCTACAAAGTTCACGTGTTACTTACACCCCACACTCTTTATAGCGTGTTATATGATGGATCTCAACGCCATATATATGCAAACAGCAGGGTACGTACAGGGAACCTGGTAACAAATTTTCTTCTCACTCCACCAATACTACTGTAGAGCTATGACGTCAAGAGTATTATGTTCTATTATATAGATAAACTTGTATTAAATATTCCAGATGCCATTGTAAAAAAAAAATTATACATATTTCTAGTGACATTCTTACTTTGATGAAGTCCAACCGTTTTACCCGTTTAAGTCGTAATTTAGTTCAAAGCATGACCTAATTGGCTAAAGCATTGCAAAGTATAATTTGAGAGGCGCAGTTTCAAATCTTGTTAGGCTTTAAATTTTTAATTAAATTTGATAATTTAATTCTAATGAAAATTCAATTGAATGCTAAAATTAAAAGATTTTTATTTTCATATATTTAGAATTAATTCAAATACCACTGTATATATATTTGTGTACATGCTTATTTTCTATGTACTTTGAAAGAATGATTAACGATGAAGATACAAAATAAAAAGGTTACATCTTCAACCAGCAGTCTTATACTTAAGTACATGTATGTGAGAAATGCATATATATTAATAAATACTGGTCCAAATTTAATGAAGCTGATGCTATTTTTTAAGTTAGAATGGATGATGGATCATATCGATATGGTGTTTAAGAAATCGACTTACTTAACGTACGTACGTAATCGTACTTAATATACATCTGGTCTTTTTAACCAAGAGTTCATAAGGTTGATTTTATTTAACGTTTTTTGATTATATTTTAAATATAATTTTTATTTTTCCACACTGCTTAGAAAAGTGTACGGTGTTGAGTTACACCAATCAATACCAATACCAATATACCAATATATGTATATGTTATACCACTATCACTATCGCTATCTAGTAATTTTGAAAAAAATGTGAAGATGTAAAAAGAAATATGATTTTCTTTTAAAAAAACAAATCAAAGACGAAAATTAAGCGTCTTATACCCACAGTCCCGGGGGTCTCATTTCCGGCGACCAAGGAAACCTTGCTTCCTGAAAGAGCTTCCTTGGAAAATCTATCGTACAATGTATTTATGTATATCTTATCTTATATATTTATGTGTCGTGTGATGAGATTACAGCTGCTGAACCAAAAGATTATAATATAGAATATACAGGCTTTTTAGTAGCTTAAAAACATAATATATTTTATAAAATAACTTAGAAAATATGTCACTTTTTTTTATTTGAATTAGTCTTATATAGCAATCAGGAAAATGAAGCATCGATAAGAATTATCATATCTTTAAGGAAAAAAGATACCTTTATAAGAACACTTTGTTGTCCGTCAGTCTCTACATACGTCTGTCTTCCAAGAGCCTTTATCTCAGGAACGCTTGGGAATATCGAGTTGAAATTCTAACTATGTACATACATCTGCGGCTCCATGATTTCCTGATAAAAAACGTATGCCTCCATTTATTTTAAAAAAGAAATGGTCTGGATGAGGCGAATATAGCAGAAAATACGTAATTGGACTATAAAGGGAATCAAAATTAATGAGGTGCTTTCTGTTAATTTAGAAGTATGAAATTTGGAAACTAGAATCTAGTTCTAGTAGTACTAATAGTACTAGTTCAGAAAAAAAATCTTTAAACTTTACATTTGTGGTTAAATTCTTAAAAAATAGCCTTAAAAGAAGATCAAAACTTGGTATCAAAGCCGCTAGTTCAAGTGAGGTATCAGATGAAAGGGCTCTGGTTAAGCTAAACCGAAATTTCAAGGCAAGACATCGGAGGTAGCTTACAGTTAAGGCACACCGTTCACCACCTTTCACTGCTGTTTTTTCTTCCATTAGTATTAGTAGTAATGAAAAAAATTCAAATAATTTTATAACCCGAGAAAGAATAGAACGTACAACCGTCACGTTTACAGTCAAACGGTTTGCTACTACGCCACGACAGTCTCAATTATTAACATATATTATTATATAGCATTTCTATCTACATAAAAATGTATTAATTGAAATATATACTCTATTAGTCACCGCCGAAAAATAATAAGAAAAGGAAACAAACACGACGAAAAATGAACCTACAACTTAGAAACTTCGAAGACAATCATTATCCACTTCACCAGAATATCACTCAGAAACTTTCGCATTTAGTCTGAAAGCCTCAAAATAGGTAAAAATACTTTACGAAGCTCTCTCGTGTGGTTTTATATCACCCATTTGCGGCCCAAAATTTAAGTGGGACCGGACATTTAATAAATATTCATGGTAGCCCTGGTAATGGGCTCACTATGTAAATGCCGCCCTTTTCCACTTTAAACAGTGTGACCAATGTTTCTTAAAACATGTCATTTGATAGATTGATTTTCTTTTTCTTCGTACATCTTAAAGAGAAGGACTAAGTGATTTATTCTTTTTCATTACGATTCTGTACTCTAAAAAAAACATTTGTACCAACGTCGGACCATGTATGGGCCATATTTTGGCGCGGGTTGGTTTCGTCCATGAAAGTTCCGTAGTAGTAAGCATAACTTAAACTAAACTAACCTACACCAAGCCAAAGCGCACCAAGCTAAGCCAAAGCTTTCCACTAGTATACCAAAATCGGACAAAGGAAAAAGGAAAAAGGGGTTGTATATATATATATATATATATA
>DVQM01000437.1:0-17616 GCA_018231645.1 Heliconius ricini
TATATATATATATATATATATATAATGGCAAGTGAGATATTACTTTTTTATTGTATTTTTAAAAGTTTGAGGCCGATCGTGGCACTGGCGTGTGACTGTAAAATCGACTGGTTCGATCTCCACTCGCGGAAGCAAAATATTTATTTATATTTTCATTTCTTCGCTTTGGCGTCGAGGCAAAGCGCGGCGTTGAGCACGCAATGCCCCCAGAATGCGGCGGAAAGTGGAGAACGGAGTGCCTTAACACTAGATTCCCTCTGCCTACCCTGCTGTGTGCAGGGAATTATATTTAATTTTTAGGCACATGTAGTGAGCTTTTCGAAAGAATTAATAATGAAAGAATGGCAAAAAATATTAATGAAGGAATATAAATAGATTGATGACAGTGGAGGAGGCGAGACCGTAGCTTTTGGTGCTCCATTCTCTCTGACTATCCCGCTAGGGGACAGCGTGAAGTTAAATTAAGTAAGTTTAGCTAAATGTTGAGCTTTTAACTGTTGCTTCGCCCGCGTGGTGATTAAAAATAAACCAGAATTGTGTATTATATTGGAGTATTTAACGTGATTTAATACAGCATTTAATTACTCTATAAATGAACTATGAAATGCAAAAGGAATCTTTAACTTTTAACTAATTTGTCTTATAAAATTAAAAACTGAAGAGAGAGACACTCACTATCTGGATGGATGGATTGTTAGATATTTAACATTACTGTAGGATAACTTTTAAAAATATAAATAACTAACTGTTAACTTTAAGTGACTCTCTAAAAATTACAAAATGATAAAAATATATGGTTATTGAGTTACACAAATAAAAGCAAGTACGCGAGGGCGGCGTTGGGTTGTGTAAGCAAATCATTACGTACGGGGTTAGAGTGTATAAACACAATAATTAAGAGATTCCACTGAGAAGCAACAGAAAACAAAGCGGCTCCAGACAAACATACAACAATAACTTAATTAAAACTGCGACGTTTTGTACGTTAATGTATGCATTTAGCTTTTTATTGGTACAAAATTAGCGGCTTTTGGACGTTTTGTTAAAAGAATTCCTTTGTTGGACTTGATGTGTTTATTGTTTTAGTTATACTTTAGGCCAAATGTCCTTTGGTTTTCGGCCTGTGTTATTATAGTTCTTTTGTTTTTTATTAATTTCAAGTTAAAATGAATTAAAAAAAATATTGTTGCGTTACCAGGTTGTCAGACGGTTGTAACCTAGCCTAAACCGAATGTGTCTCTCATATGGCGGATCTTAACTTCCTAGAGCGAAGAAATGAAAACAATTTAAAATATCAGTCTCCCGAGTTGGCATCAAACCCGCCACTATCGCGTTTAAAGTGTATACTGTTCTACTGCACACCGAAAGCTTCTAACAAATATATCGTGTACGATTCGGTCAAAAGTGAATTTTTGAACCAGACGTTTCGGCCACTTTATATCACTTCACTTTACAATAGCCCGTCGTCATGCACTGTAAAGTGTTCAAAACGTCGGATCAAAAAAGTCGTTTTTGTAATTAAATTATAGGCCATGGTACGTACCCGTTGAAACTAGTTTTATTTAAAATGTAGTTTTGAAAAACTCTAAAAGCTATATATTAACGAAATAATACATTATTCAATATGTATTAATAACGTATTTGCAAGTAAGCGAGTGTAAACGCGACGGTTGTGGGTTCGATTCCACTTTGGTAGGGTTAAAAATTTAAAATTTTCATTTCGTCCTTTTATTTTCGTCATCGTCTTTTGTCGTCATTTTCATTTTAATATTTTCATTTCGTCGCTCTGATAACGAACCCATGCGAGGCGTTGAGTTCCGCCACTAAAACCGCAATGCCTTCAGAATACGGACAGTGGAGACTGGAAGTGTTTTAATTGAAACGGCGTTTTCAGGTCCCCTCTGCCTACATTGCTATAAACTAAAAAATAAGTAAAAAAAAGTTATTTTTTACAATGTATTCAAAATTTTCACCGCATCTAAAAACTGCCTATTAAGTCTTTAATCAAAGATTCCAACATTTTTTTCTCAAAATTTATGTGTGTTTACTTGCCTAATTATAACTTGCACGGTGCAAGGGGAGTTGATTTATGCGGAGTACAGAGATAATTTTATGCGAGGAGCAGACCCGCCATTCAACGAAACCGGGGGCTAATTACCCTTTGTTATTTTATGTTAATAAATTTCATCCCGATTACTGGAGAACATTTAGTCGGCTTGGTTGCTTGGCCCCGTTTTATATTTTGACAAGATTTCTTCACGTTGTATTCCGCATTTAGCGAAGCGCAGGTAGCTAGTATTTAGACACTCTTCTCCCCACACTTGGCAGTATTCTCGAGGTATCACATGTTGAGTGGTAAGATTCAACGCCGCGCTTAGTAATAAGTGAAAAAAAAAATACAATTAATTCTGAACCCTTGCGCGCTTCTTAACGCGCTCTTACTTTTACATCAAATTATAGACTTCCTTATCTTCGATATTGAAAATGTAATTTGATTTGGATGTTAGGTAAGTCTTTGCAACATTTACGACCAACGGTGGAAGAAAATTGAAAATAAGCAGGAAAATTTACTTTTAAAACTTCATAGATCAAAGGTGACGCTCAGCGTTCTTGTTTAAACCTGTGACCGAACTATTTGTTGATACATCTAGAAAAAAATAAAAATCTTTTATATTGTTTTAAAAGTTTATACCATAATTACATTTCATAGTATTTACAATAAAATCGTGGTGGCCCTGTGGGACAACCTCTAAATGTGTGTAATTGTGGGGTTGATTCATACTCAGAGGAATGACCGAGATGAGATTCTATCCGATAAACACTACAGGACGCAATGTCTCCAAAAACGGGCGGAAAGTAGTGACCGGAAAGTACTATATATAGCACTATGATTACTATACGGAAAAAATGTGAAGCTGCTTCCTTAAAAAATATTCCTTAGCCTTATATTCAAATACCCTTTTCTCCATAAGCTTATATACAGACCAGCTAGCTTCGCCCATTTTTCTTTATCGATTGTCAGCATCGGTCGATTCGCTCGGCAAGAGATGCCCACATAGATATGTAAATGTTTTCAATAAGGGGTGAGGTACGACTCGTGACGTACGGGGATGTATGGCGTGAATATTCGTTATATTGTATAAATTGTAGGCTACGGCTGCGCTCTGCCATCTACCGAACGGATAACGAATGGTAGAATGTGTTTTTTGAATGAACTGAGGTAATTGTTGTGAAACCGGTTTGTTTATTAATGAATGAAGTTATAAACTATTATAGTATGTGTTTTAAAGTGGTATATAGGGAGTGTCAGTTTGTGTTTAGTCAGTAGTGTCAGTTAAATAAATAACAAACGCATATCAACTAGTTGAAATGTTCATACTAATATGTGTAGCAGTGTTGAGCTCCGCCACTTAATAGGCAACGCCTTAAAAAATGGGCGGGAAGTGCGGAGTGGAGGTTTCTACCACTAGGTTCCTTACTACCGTTAGACTTAAAAAAATATTCATAATATTATTTTTATAGTATCAGTAGTAAGCACTAATTTGTACCGCTGATGCAATTTTTTATGTCGATTATCAAAAAAACATACCATTTAACTGTTTGTTTTTATTTCTTCTAAACAATAACAGAAAAAGTATGAAAGAAAACGAAATAATATCAAATGAAAAATAGAAGCTACAATTCAGTTTAACACCACATTTAATTTTAAAGTGAAACAAATGTTAGAACAGGTCGCTAACTCGTATGTTTATAATAATAGCCGTGCCACGCCCCCGCCATGTGTCGCCCTATACTAGCGAGCGCACGTACGCGAGTGCAACTTAACACAATTGTTAGATCAAAATAATAAATTATTTATAAATGCTTTGTTTAACTCCGAGAATTGCCCTTTCCCATCATTATTTTATTTTGTTTGTAGGTTCACGCTCTAACCAGTATATAGCAGGCAGAGGGAATCTGTTGTTAAGGCACTCTGTTCTTTTTTTTACGCTGAATTATTGCGACAGCGTGTTGGGTGGCGGAACTCAACGCCACGCTTTGTCTTATCACCAGAGCGAGAAAATGAAAATATTCAATAATTTAATCACATGAGTGAGTGTTGAACTTACAACCGTCACTCTTACAGTCAGAGTCACAGTCACGCGCTGTGCCACTGTGCCACGAGAGCCTAAATTGTAAGATCAAAATAATAAATAATTTTTAAACGCTTTGTTTAACTCCTTTTATATGTCCACCGTTTTTGCCATCCTCCGCCATTATTCTATTCGCTTATGTTTTAATTAATTTAAAAATGTTTGTTTTTATAGAGCTAGAGCACCGGATTGGTAAGCTTTATTGTTTATCATTTTAGATTTGTATATTTTTATGTGTTATGTTATTTTTAAGGTGTTTCCATTAAATATTAAATACTAACATTTCGATTTTCATACTTTTTGCATTGTAAAACTATTCTTTTTACAGTTATAAACTTATATACAAACAAAAAACAAAACAGCTTCACACCGTATCTCGCACACAGCAGCGTAGGCAGAAGGAGCCTAGTGTTAAGACACTCCGTTCTCCATTTTCTGCCGGATTCTGGAGGTATTGCGTGTTGAGTGGCAGAACTCAACGTCACGCTTAGCCTCGACACCAGAGCAAAGAAATGGAAATATAAATATAAGTAAACATTTCATTTCCTCGAGTGGGGATCGAACCCACAACCAGTCGGTTTTACAGTCGCACTTCGTTATACAAACAAAAATTACGCAAATTTAATCGTCCCAATATTATATCAGCACCGGAAGCAACTTCCAAATCTGACAATACTTTATTTAGAAGTTCATTCTCCAATATCAATATCCAGTAAGAATCGCTTTGAGCAAGCAGACGGTAGGTTCCATGTTGATCTTGTAAGTTTTGAATGGGTCCAATTTAGGTCAATTTCTTTACGGGGGCCTCCAGACGCATCCCCGCCCGGATTTGGCGGGAGGAACTTTTATTGACAAGCTATCCGGGGTCTTAAGGACATTTTGGGTACATATACTTTGAAAATGCTTACAAATTAACTCCAGTTCTAAATTTTCTCTTTTAGGAGTAAAAAATATTTGAAATTTCAAGATATCAGCTACAATCAAACGACCAGCCAATGTAAGGAAATACATTGGCTAGTCGTGGCACAAGGGTAGAAGTGTGCAACAGTAAGCGCGACTGGCCGTGGGTTCGATTTCCAGTAGAATATATATAATATAAAATATATATTAAATATAAAATATATATTAAATATAAAATATGTTCTTTCCTTGCTCTGGTAACGAGAAAAAGCGTAACGTTAACTGCTCCTACTCAATACACAATGCATCCAGAATTTGGCGGAAAGTGTGGAGTGTAAGCACTAGACCCCCCGGTTCCTTCTGCCTACCATCCTATGTGCTAGATATAGCGTGAAGCTAAAAAAAAGAATAATTTCTGTTACTTCAAATATACCACGTAATATAAAATATAAAACCTTATTACATAAGATATAAATTTTCGTACACACGCAAAATCATCCACTTAGCTGGTACGTGTAAACAGATGAGCTCATAAACTACGCATACAAGCCCCTCACACTTTATAACGTGATTACAGCAC
Source organism: Heliconius ricini (assembly GCA_018231645.1). Classification (NCBI taxonomy): domain Eukaryota; kingdom Metazoa; phylum Arthropoda; class Insecta; order Lepidoptera; family Nymphalidae; genus Heliconius; species Heliconius ricini. The sequence continues at coordinate 5,614 of DVQM01000437.1, forward strand.
GTACTCTGATTCCTAAACAAATATACAACCTTATCACTGCGTCTTCATTTTAAAATGGCGCCCGAAGTGGGACCTTTTTACATCTTCCCGCATTGTGGTTATATTTTTGTTCTTTTTTTGTAAATTTTTAATTCACAAAGTCATTAAAAAGATAAGTGCTTACGAGATTTATTTATTTTATAGATGAGTAGCGGGGATATTAAGGCAAGACTGAAACTTTTTTTGCGGACTTATTAGACATGTAAAAGGGGAAAGTTTGAAATTAGTTGTGCAAAGTTGTCTAAAAATGTTTCTTTGAATACAGAAGTAGTTTAAAAATTATATAGAAGGCTCGCGACTAATTAGCGACTGTATACATTTCATTTATGCCAGCCATATTTTTCTGTGTTTATTTATGTCTTTGTTGATATTCAGTGCGCGTCGTACTTGAATGACGCCCAACCGGGACCGCTTTAATAAGGGTCGTTTCGCACTGTTTGTACTGATGCTGGAAATCTCTTAATTTCGCGCCCGCCTCGTCCATAAGCTCCGTAAATAGTACTCCGTGCCTTTAACACTTCAAACAGAAAGATGAAAATTGTGAGAGACTTTGTGGGTACGTTTGACAAGCTTTTAACGATCTATTCGACATTTTTTCATTGTAATTTTCTCTTATTTTATAAAAAAGAGTAAAATATAAGATACTTTTGTAAAACTTTTTTTGGCAGGTACTCAATAAAAGTCCACATTCCAGCACGTAGTTAGTAGCCCGTTAATATTTTTTAATATTTTTTCATAGTTGGAAAGATTTTGAGGCATATATTCTATTGGTTTTCGATTCCGCTTTATATTTCTAATAAAAAGAAATAAAATCCTATTAGGTTTTAACTCTATTTTATTTCTATTAGTATAATAGAAATTATACTTTATTATTCAATAAACGGAACAGCTGGAGGTCGTACTCACTTTGTAATTGCTTGTGGCAGGTTACACGTTTATCATTTGATATGAGGTTATAGCGTCTCCTTGATGACTCGGGACGGGCTACGAACGTGTATAGTGCTCGAGGTAACTATTTAATCTACCCTCGTTACGGTTATGAAATACTGCGGCTTGTAGGTGATACCCGTGCCAGTGCCTTGGCAACTGTATAATCAGGTATAATATGCGGAGAACTTAGGTGTTGAGGCGAACAACAAATTACTGAAAAGTGACTCTAAATTTATATTAAAACATTTATATTTTATATATTTATTTTAAGTTATATATATTTCAATATATAAAGTTATATATATTGAAATACATATAACTTTATAATACCTACACTTATGTACACTTTATGTACACTTATGTACATTATACATTTAGTTTATATTCTATTACAGTTGTCTAGAAAAAGGTATTTTTACATTCAAAATGTTAACTAGAAAAACATTAAACTCAACGGTAAATTCTTATAAATTATATGGCTTTTAAAACCAAAGCCCTACGATCAATCCCCTCAAGTATATAATATTATTTGAAACTTTAAGTGGCATTAAAAGAGCGAAGTTATCTTTCGATTCAAAATCGCATTCACGGATAATTGCTGGTACTCGAATAGAATAAACTTTATGAAGTCGACTCTGTAGAATTTACCTGATAAGTGAAAAAAAAAACGATATCTCTTTAAATCTCTTCCAATCTTAAGATCCATCTCGCCTTTCATAGCTGTCAATTTATGTAAAAAACGAAAGTTTTGCAAGGATTACTTTGGCTTTCGAGTTTTAAAGAAAATGGAATCCAATTATTCTGGACGTTTCGGACGCTTAACATTGTCTTAGTTAACTAAATTTATTTAGACCTAGTATCGGCTGAAAGATGAAAATTGAAAACACTCTTTCACTTTAATGAAAACGGAAATTCTCAAAGCTTTTATAATTACGTTCTTTTTTCTTTGCTTTGATGACATTTATAACGAAATGGGAACTGATTAAATGAATATAAAATATTATTTCTCTATTTACATTGAGAAGTAAATTGGATCCCATATATACCGTAATGTATTGCCTTTATAAGTCTATTTTGACAGATGCAATATCCGTTTTCAATTTTCAATTTCTTTATAGAAACAACGATTTGTTTTTAAAATTATGATAAGGATTTCAACTAAACTGAGACACAATCATATTCAGAATATAATACAGTATTTTCTGATAAAATAGATTAATTAAATCCAACTCTCAGAGCTCACAGAGTATATCAATCTAGGCTTGGTAGTGGTGTTCGCTATAAGCAAATGAATTGATTGCGGTCGATCACAATTTACGGCTTTGTCTGGGTTAAGGGGTTGGATGAGTTTGTCAATCTGGTAACAAATGGCAAAGGTCGGAACCCTGGAGGCCAGCCAACTTTGCGCCAAGAAGACGACTCGGCGCCGTAATTAGTATACCTGTCATAAACAGAAGTACGAAATGTTATTGTTATTTTATCCTGTTGTTACACGACTACCTTAACCTGTCAACGTTCCTAACTTATTAATGTTTATTAGTATTATCTTTCTTCTGATTATATAACATCCTAGCAGAAAAGTAAATATTTAATACAGTATTAAATTACAAATATTCATTGAAAACTTAGATCTTTTTGAAATAGAATTACATCAGTAGGAAGAAATAAATATCAAGCTAACAAAAAACGCCATATAAAGGCAAAGTGTAATTACCGGAAAAAGGTCAGTTTTATTCATACGTCCCAGCGCCGCAAAGACAGGAGTCTAATCTAGTTACCTCATAAAAAGGACCCTCACGGAGGCATGTTATTAAACGAAATAACTTTATAGTTTCCATAAAATATAAGCCCAACAAGCGCTGATATACGTCCCGGTAGATTGTTAAAACAGCCCCCGGAGCTGGTCCCCGGGCACTAGAAAATTTTCTCTTAATAACGCAAAAGGCCTTCGAGAGTCCAATTATAAAAACAGTGGATTCGTGGAACGGCACTATCGTTTTTTAAAGTGGGTACCGAGGAGCGGTGAGGTTCTCCAGATTCGTCGTGGTCAGCATTTAGATATCTGCTTAGTATTTTAATGTGTTGTATAAAATTTGAATAAAACTAATTAAGGCTAAGACTTTAATAATACTAAATGTTTTGCTCATTATAGTTAAGTGTATATTAAAATTGTACAATATTTATATATTTAAAATAACTTTCATACTTATGTAGGTATAGATATATGAAGCCGTCATAGCTCAAGGTCACAACACAGTAAACGTGACGGTTATGTGTTCAACCCCCACTGAGGGGAAGGGAAATATTTAATTTTCTCATTTCTTTGCTAGGGTGAAGAGGCAAAGCGTGAGGCGGCGTTGTGGTACAGGAGCACAAGGGTGTGACTGTAGCGCGACGGTTGTGGGTTCGAGCCCTACTCGAGGGAATGAATAATATTTTCATTTCTTCGCTCTGGCACCACGGCAAAACTACTCTGCTGTGTGCGGCATAAATACTTCCTTAAACTATTACTTTAATTAACTTATCTAATATTAAAAAAATAATGAAAGAAACTCATTTGTGTGCCAAAAGTAGAAACTACCTACACACAAACAAAAAGCCTAGCATTAATACTGTAACTATAGCAAATTTTATCAGCAAAGCTGCAAGGTAACGGGAACAGAATTCGGACCCGTTAATTCCTTTAACGGTGTCGACACAAAGCGCTGCCCTTCGGATTTGGTACTTCGTTTAATGACGTTTTTGTCTGCCCTCCTCTCGGTAAGCTTGTATTTTGCCAAAATATTGATTCTCGAATCGAAGGACGAATATATTGTTCATTAATATTTGATCAATGCCGAGACTTGGGCCGATGAGATTATTAAATGTAATTCAATGATATTATTAAAGGATATAAATATATAGCTTTGTATTTCCTTTCTTCAGGAAAAATAGAATTATTGGATGCTTCCTATATGTATGTAGGAACTGAACCTAATAGCATTGTTTTGTTAATCATTATACCAACTGCACCATATTGGTGTTATATAATATATAACAATAGCAGGAAGAAGGAACCTAGTGTTAAAACTCTCTGTTTGCCATTTTGCGCTTAATTTATCGGAGCTTTGCTTATTGAGTGAAAGTCAACGCTGTGCTTTTGCTATGCTATTGCCTTGGTGCTAGAGCGAAGAAATAATAATAGTATGAAATAATAATTTATGCCTTGGTGCTAGAGCGAAGAAATAAAAATAGTATGAAATAATAATTTATTTATATTTTTTTACAATGTGAATGTAAACAAATTGAAATTTCTCCTTTTTCCATTACAAACAAGTAATAAGTCGTCTTTTTAAGCAAATATACAATACATGAGTATACTTGTACATGTCATAAAGACAAGATTTAAAAGAACAAAGGAAGAATATTTCACAACCACTGCCATAATAATCTTGCCAAGCAAAGTGGCTTCTTTCGATTATATGCGGCGGAGTAACGTAGCCTTTGCAGAATTAATACCGTGTTTCCTTGGGCGAGGAAAAAGAGAATAATATGAAGCAAGTAGAGTATTATAGGATGTAGGATTAACTTCGTTAATAGGTTATTGATTTATAACTTTTAGTAAAGGCCTGCTGTCCTTATTAGATTCTATCTGATCGTATATACGTTTTGGTAAAAGGGCACGGTATTATTAATGACTATATAATTATATAGTGAATTATTATACATAGTCTATATTGTTGTTAAGTTGAAATGGCCGCCGCAATAAAATGGCGGATTTCAAATTTTTGTACAATCCACCTAAAATGAGCATTAAATGAAATGGTTTGATTTGTTATATACTAATACTACTACACTATTAAAGTGTAGAAAGCTTCAGGTTGTCAATTTTTTTATTTTCTTTTATTTCAAGAATAGAATTCACATCCAACCATCGCACAACATTGTAATTTTACTTGTAATCATAACAGGCCGATTTATTTTTAAACAAATATGTACAATGTTTATTAACTTCACAAAAATAGAAAGTCACACTAAAACTTCCGAATAAAAAAATTCTGGCGTAAACAGTAGAAATTTCGGGAAAAGTTCGAAATTCACTAACAGTAGTCAACATTCAGTACATCACCGTACAATACAGTACAGTACAGTACATGGAAACAACCGCTAATTAAAACTTAAGCGGCTGCCCCGGACAGTCAATTTTAGTACTTTTTGCTTACTCTCCCTAAACCTTGTCCGTACTGAGAGTAACAATGGCATGACATATTTACTACTTCTGTAACATACCCATATATGCATATATGCAGAAGGAGTCTCTGAATTCAGTTATGAAATATGTAAATAACTTTTTGCATTGTTTTACAATATTTTCATTATAAATCTACAAATATATGACATATATATTAAGTGATGAACAGATAGGTTATCCAATCGGTAGCTAATGTAAAAGAAAAATAGGTTAAAATTTAATGTCTTTGAATAGGCGAAAAGTGGATATGGAACTGATAATGATAATACTAACATCTTACCGCTTTCTTCACTTTAGTAGAATATTGTAAACTCACATTGAAAACTATTGATATATCTCCTTAATATTTTTTACATTTTCATAACAAGTAATATACGATTTTTTTCAGAAAAATTCAGCTTCTATATAGCCATACATCTGTTACGGTGTAGTATTAGACATGGAAAATCAGAGTTGTTCAAATTGAATCCCCAGGGTGGAATGTGAACCTATTACCATCACAACCATAGTTCGACAATGTCCCATTATAGATTCGATAATTTAATACAAGTAAATTAATAAATAGCATTCTCATATATTAGAATCACAAATCTGTCTAACCATTACGTGGCTCCATTAGGAGCATTTGTCGTCAGTTAACTAAAACTCGCTATTAACGTGACGTATGCGGTATAAAGCAAGATACAAACAAGTTTGAATGTTCCAAGCACCGTATAAACCCCACTTTAACTGTGGTTTAGTTTGTGATTTGTCGTTTTGTTTCATACTTCGTCGCGATGTGTGTAATGTTGGTGGAAATGTTAAGTGAAATGACGAAATGGTTTTTGATTGATCTTAAAAAAAGGAGAGAGAAAGAACTTTTCTTTGTGGCTTCAGCCTCATGGTCAAATGGAAGTGTCATCGTTTATGACATCAAAACAATAACCTGTCTTCTATAACTGTCCTAGATAACTGGGCTATCCAACACAATAAGAACTTTCCAATTTAATCCAAAATTTCCTGAGATTAGCACTTTTTACCAAACGAACTATTCAGCTTCGTTAGAATAGTATAAAAATAGTTTCGGACTTCTTACAAATATTACTTACAATTATCGTGTAATAAAATAATTTGTATGTCGCAGTTTCATTTGTGTGGATTATAAGACGTAACCACGGGTTTTCCAGTATGTTTTTAATTTCTATAGAAATTTCGGGAAATCATCTCTACGAGACCTGCTACCCTAAAATTTGTTGCCTCAGGGAGTAGGTTATATACCATGTTCTAGTTTCGGCGCGTGTTTTCGGTTATGCGGAGGGTTAAGAGTTTTATAAATATAGATATTAGAAAAGTAAACTCACGGGCATAGTTTGACTGCCGTGCAGACTTGTGATGGCCGCCTGTGCTTCTTGGTGTGAACTGAACTTGACAAAAGCGCAACCTGGAAAGAAAATGTTGATTATATAAATTATCTAAATTTTATATGAAAAGCATAGGTGTGTTCTGTTGTCTAGTTGTCCCCTATAAATTTTTTATTTTTTTAAAATTTGATTTATCAAAACAACTTTTCCGCAGTTCATAATGGAATAAACTGCAACTTACTTGCAAAATGTATGTAAAAAATAAATAAAATGAACAAAATATTGAAACTAATTTAAATGAAAACAGCAACACATTATCAATTCCAAAGGCAGGATCACAAAATTAAATGTAGGAACTTTAGTAAAATAATCCGTTACGAAACTGTCTCACCATCGTGTCGCCTTGTTCAAAATGTCACGTCATATTAGTGTAATTTGCATACATCTGAATATTTAACAAAAGGGACTCTTACGCGTAAAGGATGGAGTAACCTCGTTGCGAACAATAGACGGTACTTCGATTAAACGTTACGTTTAAGGGCCTCATATACATTGATAGTTTTTGATTAGTTTCTGTTGTTTATATTGTGGGTTTGATTGCTTATATTTTGAAGGTGTGTTCTGTTACCTTTTGGAAATATTGTAGCTTATATTATAATTCCATACCAGGCGCGAGATATAGACCATATAACGATATGTTCTAATTCCGTTATGATTTCTAATTCCAATTCTGCTTCCTGTAAGCTAAAATAATTGTTCAATACGTTAAGAATATTTATTTGTAACATTTCTTCAAATAGTATTTCGGTTTTGTTTCGGCTGAACACAAGTATGATGCCACAAAGATTTGTTTATTTCTTTTATCTCAAATTTACATTATTACAACTAAATATTTTATATAATTAAGCTTACGTCTATAGCAATTTTAAAATTTTTCTAGTGTTACTCCACACAAAAAAATAAAAAATTTAAAGTACTAAAATCTGAACCTCAGCTTTCTTGACGGAATCCTAGAAGCTACGTTTAATTTTTTATCATCATCATCAGCTTGTCTTCGTCCACTGGTATAGTATAAGCCACTTCATATTTTTATGTTTTGATCATATTTCAGTTTCCCAGAGGTCTTGTTAAAACTAAAATATACCTACTTTTATATACATTTATGTGTAGAAACGCACGTTCGTGCTCTATGATAATAAAAACAATTGACCGACAAAATCCCACCGAGCCCAAATCTAGTGAATGCCCATCCGCTAAAAACGTCGGCGAAAAATTCGGGGCCGTAAAAAACAAAAATCTTAAACAACATCGCATCGGGATTATCGCTCAATTTTTCAATAACAAGCTGTCAGGGCGCAGTGTGGCGGGGGCCTTATCAATCTTGCTTCCCTCAGGTATCTACAGTACGGTCGACGAGTCGTGGCCGCCCTGACGCTGTAGATGGCTGCATAAATTTGATTTTTGATTGCCGAGAGAAAAATGTTAAAATGTTTAGAATATCTAACTTCAGGCGACCACGACTCGTCGGCTACACTGTACAGGGAAAGGGATATTTGGCAGGAGCGGGAGAGCCTCGTGTCCGCTTAATGACGAGTGATGGATCTACGGTTATGAAGATAGGATTATAGTACCCAAAGCTGGATTTAACAAACAAAATTACCAGTGATCTTTCAAATATATTGGACTTGTCGGCTACATTGGAAATTTTTAAATTAGGGCGAGGAGGGATTTTGTTAACACAATTTCTGGCGACTTCACTCATAATGTTTCAGCTTCACATTATATACCGTTTTACCTGAGATAATATAGGTTTCTCTGTCCTACATATATCCAACTTATTTGTCTTGTTCCCAAAACAAGAAGAGTAATATAAATATAATTAATTCTAAAATAAATTATTTTATCTCATTCCACCACGACGGCATCACCTATGAGTTCAGATGAAAAAAATATATTTCTTTTATCCCCCATCTTAATCCGCAAATCTTAAGCAATGTACGTTCACAAATATTTTACGTCGCCTCTCATTGTATTTGCGTTTGTGATACGTTTCGTAATAAAACATGACGGAAAAAGCTCCGAAAAAATCTTTGTGTTCAGGTGGCAATGTGTATTTTATGAAGGCTTAAAAATATATTTTTCAGTTCACCTCCGTAATATAGGATTGATTGATATTGAGGTTATATATGATAAGTAAGTAAATAAAAATTATTTTACGTTCTTAATGAGGCACACCATCTGAATGTACACGCCATGGTTGTGGGTTTGATTCCAACTTTGGAAAATAAACTACTTGGGATCTAGTAACAAGATAGGTGCCGGGTAAAGTGAGAAGTGCTGATCAAAGTGATGATTTCCACCATACACATTGTCTCGAAAATTTTGCGGGGCGTGGTGAACGGAGAATCCTGACACTTGGTCGCCTCTATCTGCCCTGTTATACGCGTATATATAAAACAGCGTGCAGCTTCAAACAATGTTTATCTTTATATTTATCGTAGTTTACTTTTAGCAAAACACAAATTACTATAGTTAAAATCTTTTTTTATAAATCTAAGTTGAACGACATCTTATTGAATCAGCCTCAGTACAATCTTGCGGTGAATAAAAAAGTGTACCCACCAAAGAGATTGTGGACTTTTATCTTTTCTGGGAAATCTTCAAAGGAATTATGCCTGATTGGTTTCATTCGTTACGACTCCTCGGACACGCTTGATTTAGTTCTGTTAAAAAAAATTACAGGGCCATTTTTTCCTAGTGGGAAATTAACTAAGATATATTTTTTATTTCTTAACTCATAGCGGCCATTATAATTCAATAATGAAGGTTTTTGGGTACCTCGGTATTGATTATATAGAGGTCTTTGTGGCGTTGTAGAAAAGCTTCTAGTTGTGAACACTGTGGTAGTGGGTTGAATCCCACTCCGAGGACTGTTATAATTATTATTCCTCGCTCTGAGTACAAATACGTTGACTTTCCGTTAAATGGATTGGAAATGGATAATACAAGGTTACCCTTGTCCCTGTGTGCTAGATAAAAAAAATGAATATTTTTATGTATTGTGTTATACTTTTTTTGTTGTGATATTAGTTTACGTGTATAGGTAGGACGCTGTGTAAATGCTAGTACTCGTGATAATTTTTTAATGTAATGTTTATTCGGCGTATGAATGAAAACGTCATAGTTTGTTTTCCTCTTGACACATTTGAGTAGAGAGTTTTTACCTATTTTTATTTTCTGCTCCAGTAGACAAAGTGCGGCGTTGAGCTCTGCCACTCAACTTGCCATATTTCGTTTTCTCCAAAAAAGCGAAGAATGTATTGTTTTTTCAAAATTCTCAACAGTCATACTTATATAGATTGTTCAAATATTTCTACATATTACATTTTATTTTCTATCCTAATACTACAGTGATGATTTTTTGTCCCTTGGATATATCCATCCAACTTTCCACAATTACCCGCGATACTTTTCTAATAATCAAATATAATAAGATAGTATGAAACATTCCTAATTCCGATGTTCATAAAATGAAATAGTCCAAGTTTGCAGTTGTTACCTTATACCTATAGAAAGTTCGCAGTTCGCATCCAATGATGACGGAAGCCATTAAACGATTGACAATCGTCTCCCGTCTCTCCGGCGCCGGTACAATGGGTGCGCGTCAACTTTCGAACTATTTACGGTATGTACGCTGTAGTGTACGCTGTACGCTGTACGTATTGTTGCAGGTTTGTTTGTTTGACGTTTAGTATGCGTGTTGTTAGTCCAGAGGTAAGCTTGGTTTTGATATTGTTAATTTTAAAATTAGGGAATAATTGGATTTTTTTTCTAGTGTTAAGACTTTCCGTTTCCATTAAGAGACTTCCGTTCCTCAATTTTTGTCGATTTCTGGAGGCATTGCGTGTTGAGTGGCGGGACTCAATGCCGCTTCTCGTTTCCAGAGCGAGTTAAATGAAATATTAAATATTTCAATTTCTTGAGTAGGAATCGAACTCATAACTCGTCGAGCTTACAATCATAATATAGGTATCCAGGCCAGGCCATCAGTGGCCAGGCACAGGGGCATAAGTGTGCCTAGTATAAGTTTTATTTTTGCGGCCATTACGGCGAAGTGTGAAAGCAATTGACTGTAAGCCCAAAGGTTATGAGCTTGATCTCCACTAGATGGAATGATTTTTTTTTATTTACTCTGGTAGACAACATGCGGTATTGAGCTCCGCCAGCAAGCAATGTATTAAATTCGGGCACAAACAGGAGAACACAATGTCTTAACACTAAGTTGTCTCTGCCTACAGTAAAATGTGAATTCTTTTTTATTTAATTTGAGCTTAGTTCCACTGAGCTATGTGTGCATGCTTAGATCCTCGTAGAAATTTTGATTATCTCTTGACAACGATATCTCGAAAAAACTTTAGTATAATTCAAAAACTGGCAAACTTTTTTTATTTCAAACGTAAATTCAAATATGATTTAAAAAAATATGGCTTGAATAATTTAATAGATTTATGCCCTAAGTGAGGATATATGACAAAGATAAGTAAGTACGTTTTGTTACATGATTTATGATTCTATAATGTTATATAATGTCATAGTGCCACCAAATATACACGTCAGGTTTTTATAAAGAAAGACTTATACGTAGTTTGTATAATATATGATATTTTTTTTTACAGAAAAAACTAGGCAAACAAACCATCTTGTTATTTTTCTTTCTACTGTGTCACATTGACAAACAACAGACTCAAAATGAAGCAACTAAGCATAATTGGTCTAAATCATAAAATTTGCTTAAAAAATTCACAGTGAAAAATCCCCAGCAAAATAACTAATGTGGCGGCTACATTTTACTATGGAAAAATGTTATCATCCTGTTTCTAAATTGTATCAAAATAATACTCAATGCTGTTATTTAGGCTATTTATAATAGTTGTGACAGGGAAGGCTCTTTCTGAAATACTTTTATGCGCGCGTCTGTTTTTTATTACGTGAAAATGTTTATAAAAGCTGTATACGTAAAATATGGCTAACGTACTCGTATGTAGCTTTATTGCTTTGGTGGTATATAAAATTTAGGATCTCAATTTTTTTTTAATTAATGTATCATTTATATTTTTGCTCTTTGCTTCGTACTCAATAACTGAGTAACGATATAAGACATATTAATTAGTGTTAATAAATAAATCTTGATGGTACTAACTGTAGTTCTAGGATAAGTTTAAAACCATTGATTACAATAAAATCAAGATTGCCTTCAAATTCGACAAACAGATCTAAAAAAGAGAAAACGACAGTTTACCGTTTTATTTAAAAATATTAGTATTTATTCTACAGACACTTTCTTCTTTTACTGTTTCATTATATTAAAAAGATAAAGACAAGCACTGACCAAAAATCAAGATACATTTTCTAAATATGTGGATATCCCTGACATTGTCAGGTACTTATATATATATATATATA
>DVQM01000438.1:0-17604 GCA_018231645.1 Heliconius ricini
TATATATATATATATATATATATATGCGCACACGATTAACGCAGTTTTCTCCGTGTCAACATCTATACTGCGGGAATTAAGGGAGGAATAGTACATGTTGCTTCATAATCTTTTTTATCGGGTAGTGTTAGTAGTTAATCTCATCAAAATCGATTTAGTTGTTCGGACAAGCAGAAGGAGAGAATGATTGACAGACACAATTTCAGAAATTGTTTATTTGTCTTTTATAATAATGTGAATGACTATATATGCACTTAAAAAACTTGGTTAATTTGAAATTTAATTTTAAGCACAGACAGACACTTCAATTTTATTTATAAGTATAGAGTATATATATATAAAAAGGAAAAGAAGTATATTTATGGAAAAAATGTTTATTTTAGTACCAATATATAAGGACTGTTATATCTTTAATAAATCGTTACTATAATCTTTTAAGATTTTGTTTGATTTTATTAACAATAATTATCGTATTTCATAGAATAATATTTAGTTACTGATTAATTAGTACTATATTTGCGCACTGCAAATGTGGATTTTTTCACGTCTTATTCAAATCCCTATCCTGCGGGAATTTCGGGATAAAAAGTAGCCTTTAATTGCTCTATCCGACAGCTAAAGTCCCATAGAGACAAAACAGACAAAATAAATAGTATTTTTTAAGTACTGAAATAATAAAAAATACGATTATTTTGAATACCAATGCAATAAAACATTTCATTCTTATCAGTTCAGTAGTTCAGAAGATGTGTGTGTACAGACAAACGGACAAACGAAAGTAGACTAAAACGATTGTATATATTCTCGGGCCCAGAATATAAAGAGATGAAAATGATACGATTTAATACTGAATCTATTAAATACATCTATTCCTGCCTGAAAATTCTGTCAGATATGGCCATCTGCCGAGCCGAGTTATTAGATTTTTTAAAAGTGAGGTTATTATTTTTACGAAATTCGTGAGAAACAAAGGAGTATTTGATAATATCAAAGAAACGGGAAGCACTCAAAACGCATTGAAACATGAAAAATACTAAATTATTTGACTTTGGAGGAGAGGTCTTAAGTAATTCCGTTCCCCATTTGTCACTAAGTTTTCGTAACATTGTCAGTGAAGTGTTGGAACTCAACACCGCGCTACTTGTGTTCAACTAATAAGTAAATACTTCGTCATAAATTAAATTATTGATTGTTTTTCATCATATATTGAACCTGTAACCATCTCGTGTAAGTCAGTTTTCTACTACGTTACAATAGTGTTAATTCAAAATAATCGTATTCAATAGCACTTCAAAATACTATCTAGTGGAAAGCAATCTTATCACTTTAAGTTGAAGTGGCTTAAAAGCCTTCGTGTGTAATTTCATCCTACTTCTAGCATTATTCTAGGTTTCAAGAGACCTTACAGTGCTTTTATATAGGCTTAAAGTGAAAACTTTTTTTATTGTATACCAGTATAAATATCTATAATATAAACATACAAATATATATCTTTAAGCCTTATTCATGTCGTACAACATAACTGCATTATACAAATAAATGTAACTGAGAAATGTAACTGAGAAACAGACAGAGCGCAATGATGGTTTCCGTCTCTCACTGCAATGTCTCAAAAATTGAGCGGTGCGTAAGAAAACGAACTATCGAAAATCAAAATAAATAAAACAGCTTCACGCTGTATCCCGCAAACAGCAGGGTTGACAGGGGGAACCTAGTGTTAAGAATTTCCGCCAAGTTCTGGAGGCATTGCGTGTTGAGTGGCGGAACTCATCGCCACGCTCTGCCTCGACACCAGAGCGAAGAAATAAAACATATATGTAAATAAATATTTCATTTCCTCGAGTGGGGATCGAACCCACAACCAGTCGGTTTTACAGCCACACCTTGTGCCCCTGCGCCGCAACTGGCCACATGGACTATCTCTTAACACTTATTTTTTCTGCCTATAAAAAATATATAAAAATAAATCACTTACACAATATTTTTTAATATTTGTATTATATTGTAACATACATAACTCCTACGTTTACTTTGAAATAAAAAAGATAAAAAAGGAACAATGATCAATCCTGTGGTGTAATAAAATCATATACTACAATTGAAATAATGAACATTTCGATCACGTAAGGTGTAGTTTAGTTATGTGGTCTAAATTTACATTTGGAAATATAAATTCAAGTTATTATTTAAATATCTCATCTTCTCGAGTTGGGATCAAACCCACAACCAGTCGATTTACAGTTGCACTTTGTGCCGCTGTACCACGATTGGCCTCTAAATTCACATTATTTGATCGAAATCGCCTAAATAAAATATGACCTCATAATATCTCCAAGGAACCACCAATTCTAAATAAACATTATATGGGGGAATTTAACCCTACTTTTTATCATGATACCAGAAGTAGTTCGAGTCCCTCAAATGGGAATCGTACCAAAGTGTTTAGGGCCTACGCTATATTGAATAGGAATGAAAACCACTTGGCGCAGGGGCATAAGCGTACGTCTGTAAGCATGACAGGTTGTGGGTTCAATTCAGACTCGAGAAAATGAGATATTTAATATTTTCATTTCCTCGCTCTTGTAACGAGGGAAAGCGTCGCCTTGAGTTCCGCCATTCAACACATAGTGTCTTCAGAATTCGGCGGAAAATGGGGAACGAGAGAGTCTTATTCAGAACAGTGTTTTAACACTAGGATCCCAGGTTCCCTCTGCCTATGATTTGTGTATACTCGTACATGCAGGATAAAGTGATGCTTTTTTTCATGGAAAAGACGCGGCAAACGAGCGTTCGGGTCACCTGATGGTAAGTAAGTGATTATCGCCGCCCCGTGCAACACCAGAGGTGCGTTGCCGGCCTTTAAGGTGGGTTGGGCGCCGGGGCCCGGCATCACCTGATGCGAAACGCAGTGGCGTAATGCTACTATTTCACGCCGCCACGTAAAGATTCAGTCGAGTCTACCCATGCGTGTTCCCATTGCTGGCAATGTGACTCTACTACACGTACTTTAGTCGCCTCTTACGACACCGACAATACCAGGATGATCCTATTCTAGGGCGGGATAAGGCGGCACAAGACGTTCTATAAGATGCTTAAGATGCTATAATAAAAAATATATATATTAATACAATTTTAACATTTTTAAAATGAAATATGCATTTTTATTAATATAACACAATATTAAAAAACAAATTTTACAAAATAAGTACTAAATGAAATAACTATATAAAACAAAAACTAAATTGCCTGCATAACATGTAGGCATCATTATAGTCATATCAATATATTTAATGTACAATCAAAAACCTATCAATATTACATTTGCTAACCGGAAGATTTACGCCATAATCAACTACATGAGATTCAATTTTATTAACGGAATGGCTGAAAAGTTCAATGTCCGATTTTGCAATTTTCCGGCTATGTTATTTGTATTGTTAATTTCTCTATTATTTATATACTAGCAGTCCGCCTACGGCATTGCCCGCTTAAAATACATAATTATTGATTTAATAAGCAGAATTGATTGACAACTACAATGACTTCTAATTTGATTTTTTACTACATTATCGTAATTTCTATAACAGTTTTTGATAGTTTCGAAGTAAAAAATACGACCAATATTTGATATTCATAAAATATACATAAAGCTAATTATTGATTTGAAGGATTTATAATATTCTTTGTAAAATGATTGTATATAATATTAACTCCTGTACAGTTTTAAAATTAGTTGTATATATTATTACCTAAATGTACAATTGCTAAATATGTAGTTATTACAGTTACTTCTACTACGTGTACAACGTAGAAAGGATGTTTTTAGGCATTTTATATAGATTTATTTCTAATGAACGAACCAAAAAATCTTTGTATTCACTTGATATTTCTTTGACGATCAAATCGTTCTTTATCTCTGTGTTAAATTAATTACGAATTAAACTTAACTGTTGTGATTTATGAAAGTAATCTCTATTAACAATTCAATTTTGTTTACATTATTGTATAAAATATTGTGTAATAGTGCTTCAAAAATATATATTTTTATCAACAGTCATATAACCAAGACGTTTCGAATGCCATTCTCTAGCCAGGAATCTTACCAGCGCGATTGCTATATAACATTCGCAGGCAAACTAATGCCTGAAGTTCATTTAAATTCAGTAGTTTCAGAGAAAAATGTGGCGCCTTTGTGGATTGATATGGTGATAGTTTCTCTTTTCTCTAGTTTCAAATCCTTACTGGCAGCGGCACTTGACGCTATTCACCTTGTCTAGACTAGAATATATAACATTTTAAATATTAGTCCATTAAAAAAATATGAATGCAAAACGGCTGTTCTCAAGAAAGTAAGGAACATTTCCGATCTCTGTTAAAAAGGAAGTAGAAGCTTCACGTTTTTTCCTACTTAGAGTAGTAACTAAATAGAGGAAAATTAGTGTTAAGACATTTCGTCGCCCCTTATCAGCATAATTTCGGAATAATGTATATTGAGTACCAAAACAACATGATTGACAAATAACATGATTCGACGGCTGGTTTATATAATACGGTGTTTTTTCCACTTAATATTGAAAAATTAATAAACAAAAGTATGGATAAAGGCTAGTATTAAATACAAATGTTGTATATTCATGCTTTAGCAGTATTTTATAAACGCGTAATAAGGTGTTTTTTTTACTTTTTTATGTCACCACATATCAAATTACAGAATAAGTAGAAATTAGTTGACGTTGTGCTGAAGATGTCAAACGTCGGCGCAAGCGCAAGTAATTGCGTCAAAGTACAATGTACTCGGGGATTTTTTTAGTATGAGGATGACATTTTTGTATATGGAAATAATTTTGTGACTAATCACTTAAAAGTTAAAATTTGGCATACAGGTAGGTTAGGAAATTACAGTTAGAGGAGCAGTAAGAGAGGAAAATATATAAGCTTCACGCTATATCCCGCACACAGCAGAGGGATCTTAAAACACTCCGTTCCACACTTTCGGGCGAGTTCTGGAGGCATTGCGTGTTGAGTGGTGGAACTCAAAGCCGGACGACGGACGCCGGAAGAGAGAAGAGCTCGAAATTTCTCATGTGAAAGAGAAAATACAATATTTTTCATCTACTACTACTACTTAAGAGACAGGTTGTTTAATTTAGCACTAAGAGTCTATGGGTGATACAGCGTGGAGCTAAAACAAGTCTTAAATTCCACGCAAATAAATTTATATATACGGATGACAAATAGTAAAATATCTTAGAGTAAAATAACATATACGTCATATATCAACGCGGAGAAGGTCGCGTGCACTACACTAGGATTCATACTAATATTATAAATTTTCATGTAAGTTTGTTTGTTTAGCGTTCACGCCAAATCTACTAAACCGGTTATGATGCAATTTTGCGCACTTATTCTTAAAGGTATTAGAAAGGACGTGAGATAATTTTGTTAAAAAAAAACATATATTTTTTAAATAATATAAAAATAAGTTTAAACGAGCAAAGTCGCGTGATTTTTTAGTATTATATAAATTTACTATTATATTTAATTTTTTTATGGCGTTTGATATTATGTCACATAAAGAATAAATAACACTTTCTTCGTGGAACTAGAGCCTTGGGTTTTTACATTTAACTGTTACTTTACGGGATTTCCAGACTAGGCCGTATAAACTAACTTGAAATACTCTATACCGCGACACCGATATACAAATCATTATTAGCATATATATAAATGACGTTCTTAAAAAAAAACTTAATATTTACGGAACAATGCTAAGCTGTGATTTCCATTAGTCATTCATTAAAATCCTGTTTAAAGCGAATTCGAATCTTACGTTCTAACAACAGAGGTTTTGCGGTTTCGGCGTTAAGTCCCGCCACTTGATACACAATATCTCAAAAATAAACACAATAACTAAATAAATTATTAAACAGTATAAAATTGTTATTTTTATATTATTTAAATTATTTTAATATCATACGTTTTATTCGTTTTCTTGATAAGTATTTTTGTTTCCTAAGTGTGGAATAACACTTTAAAAATTTTAAAAAAGTATTTTTAAAATAGTATTTTCTCTTGCCAAATAATAATTTTAAGTAATTTCCTTTGGGTAGCGGAAATTTGTAAATATCTCGATACAGAGTTGCTAACAACATAAATAAGTTGTAACAAGCGTATAAGAACTTCGACGTAGCTTGGTGAGAACGTATGGCTTAGTTGGTCAGAACGCTTAGACAGGTTTCCAAAAGAGCGCGAATTCAAATCCCGCTACGTTCAAATTTGAATACTAATTTCAAAGACCTGACCTGACCTACCTCAATCCATTATAGTCGAGAAGAATAAAAAAATATATGACATTACAAAGTAAAATAACAAATACCGTACATAATACCAACACCTTAATTACCATTTTCACTACAAGGAAACTCCATTGAAATAGATAAATAACCTTACTTTTTTGTGTAGCATTTTTTTCCTTAATGATTAAACCCATACACTTGCATAAGTGGTTGTAATTTTTCATAAGAATTACAGTCGAACTCGGAAACACTGATGAAGCGTTTAATTGACATTAAATAATAGATGCAAACAATATGTATCTTTGAGACCAGTTGTAGTGCAGGAGCATAAGCTCAAAGACGCACTTTGCCTTTTCATCAGAGCAAAAAGTGAAAATTAAAATATTTCATTTCGTCGACTGGGAATTGAACCCACAACCGTCGCGTGCTAGTCAGACTATGTGCAGCTGCACCACGTTAGCCTCATATAAGTGTATATTGTAAAATATTTACTTATGTGATGACTACACTTAAGTTATGGGCATAAATTCTTCTTGGGGAATGTTTATATATGGTATTAAATAATAAATAAGACGAAGAGCTACGAGGAAGAAAGAATTTTGAAAAAATAATTACAAAACAATTGTATGGTATTATTGATAAATTAGTAAAAAATTGAAAATGCGTAAACTTAGTATTTTATAATATAACATACTTTACATTAAAGTTATGCAATATTTAATTTGCATTTTTTCATTTTGTGAGACAGTATTCGAATCCTCACCCACATTATAAAATTTTTAACATCTAAAACTGCCTTTCGAGCCGGTGGCAACTTTTTGATTTTTAACAATTCAAAAGTGCTTGCATAAGTCTATTGCAATATTTATTTTTTATTTTAATTGACGCTTTTTCCACGTACAGATTTTTATTAATTATTTTAATACACTATTAACTTGCTTAAATCAATAAAAAAAGATAGTATCATCACCATAAGCTGCATAATTCGGATGTTTTCGGATTTCTATTATTTCGTTTCCCTGAAACAGCCCAGATTTAAAACCCAAATTCAAGTTATTGTGTGTTAAACGATGGAACTCAACGCCACGCCATCCAAAAATTTTAGATGAAAAGAAAAAACCGCGAAACTCAACAGGTTATATTGATTTTCAACTTTTCACATGCGCAAGGTCTTTATAGTCATCTGTTGCTCGATTCACTCTCAGTCAGCCATAACACGTTTTAGCGTACGCACGTATATTATATTAATAATATTTTATTTATTTACTTAAATTTGTTTATTTAAATCAGTGGATTGCGGTTATTTCATTTGTGACAAGTGCTTGAAGTAAGTAGGAAATTAAGTAGCCTTGGTTTTGATGAACTTAGGCTTTTTGTAAAATTCAAATAATAACATTAATTTGATATATTCAAATTGATTTTCTTTTTGTTATTGATCGTAACTATAATTTCATACATAATATGCTAATAATATATAAATTAAAGAAACACGTTGAATTTCATTTTTTTTTCTTAAATTTTTCATGATATCTTGATTAACGATTGTTGGTTCATTGTTATTAAAGCCCAGTACGACTTCATATAGAATAATATGATTTAACGACTATTTGCATTATAGAATACTACAACTAACATCTTATATTATAGTAAATACTTAAACAATAACAATGGGTACATATGTATGTATATTCACTGTGTTGGGTATCAAAGCTTAAAAGAGCTTTTGGTGTTCAAAACTGTCAATATATTTAATATTATCTTGAGGATTTCCATAATTTCCTTTTATAAAATGAATGTTTTTATTAAGACCCTCGCCTCACAGCAGTACAGTAAAAACGACGGACAAAAAAAACGACTGTAAACGCGACGGTTGTGGATTCGATTTCCACTCGGGAATATTAATTATTTTTATTTTCCAGTTAACAATAAAAATACATGAGCTCTACCACTCGACACGCTTCTAATTTACTCACATGTTTCGAATATTTTGGAGTATGTGAAGAACGGAGTGTCTTAATATTAGTACTAGATTCCCTCCGCAAACTGTGCTATATACGGCATACAACGTAAAGATTTTTTTTTAAATTGATTTATTTCATAACATTTCATAAAACCATAGATAATTATTCTATTCAACTAGACAGCTTATTTTTTTCGCACTTTATTCCTCTTTTAGCAGCATAAACAAAGAGAACTTAGTGTTAAGACATTCCGTCGTTTTCTCATCACCTGAAGAAAGTAGACAAAAGAGTGTTTTGACATTGACGAGTGGGAGTGGAACCCACAACCATCGCGTTATCCTACTGCTATTAAATACAAAAATATATAATTTTACGTAACCATTAGATTTAAGTTATCTAGTCTTAGATAGCAATGGTGAGGTAGATAGATACATAGATACGCAACGCTATTGTTATTATAATGTTGTAGGCTTTACTATTATATAATATAATGCTAAGATAGTTAACACAAGCTTGAGGCCAGTCGTGGGGCACAAAGTGTAACTGTAAATCGACTGGTCGTGGGTTCGATCCCCACTCGAGAAAATGAAATATTTGAGAGTAAAGCTAAAAAAGCATTGAAGCCGTCGTGGCATAGCAGGAAAGCATACCGACTGTAAGCGTGATGGTTGTGGGATCTATCATATATCTCAGGATAAAGAAATAATGTATTTTCGTTTCCCAGCTCTGATAGACAAAGCATGGCGTTGGATTACTTCTTATCAATAGAGACACTAAGACCTTGTACTGATCTGCTTACATACGTGTTATAGAATGAAGAGTGTTGGATGATATTTTGTAATATTTTAAAGTATTTTTAGAAAAAGTATAAAAAAATCACGTAACGAGATTCGAACCCGCACCTCATTGTAACCTTCCAAGCAAATTCTTGTACGCCTGTTAGAACTTGTTTATGTACATTTAAAATATTTAGGAAGGACTCACGCTATAGTGCCGGTCAAGGTTCGTCTTTTATGAGAAATATTATATGCGTGATTCGACCGGAACTTGATCATTGTTCCTCATACAAAAATTTAATTTTAACAAACGTACTGAGCGAGGACAAACCGTGATCGGCACTATAGTGTGAATCCTCCCTTATTACGTTGTCCTTACGAAAGGTTGCCTGTAAGTGATAGATTCAAGCCTTTTTATATAAAATCATTGTTTTTATGTGAAATTTATATTAAAATTAATATACTTATATAGTAAAATTGCTGTGGAACTCAACGGTGCTTTTTTCTTACCTTAAATTGAGGAAATGAAAAAAACTATACCGAATGCCGTTTCTTATATGTATTAACTTAAATTCTATAAAAATAATTTAAATAATTAAAATTAAATGAAGCTTAAAGAAAGCTTCAAATAATGTAGTTTTCATAGTTTCACTCAGTATGCCCTATGTAGGGTAACAAGTAAAGAACCTATTTGTTGTAACTTATTGTTGAGAGACTCTTTTCCTAAATTAGCGTTTTTTAACCTTACTTAAGGAAATGGAAAAATTTTATACAATGTATACTATATACATTAATATTCTTCTACAGTTATTTAAATACTTAACATTGTTTCTATACTACTAGTTTTTTTTGCTTCATGCAATATTCCACATATATTAGGGAACCCTAGGGCTAAGACGCTCCGTTCCTAAGTTTCCGTTTAATTTTCGAGGCGTAGCGTTTTGAGTGGCGGAATCCAACGCCGTGTATAAGATATCAATCTAATATCGTATATTATATGAATTTTAACAACGAAGTGAATTAACTTTAAGTAATTGTTTTATTTATTACATTATTTAGCTTAATTGGTTTTTTTACATTTTTGATACTTTTAATTATATCGGATAATGTTTTTAAGGTATCAATTGATTTCCTTCCAATCATTTCCTTGTACACAACAAAATAAAAACAAAAACAAAAATACAAGTTTTGGAAGTTAAAAAAAATGCCTATAAAATTAATAATTATTGTAGCTTTTTTGAAAACACACGTAACACCTTGTATTAACATACTTTCAAGGTTTCACAAAATTTATAATTTAAATCTTATTATCGTCACACTTATTCTTACGATAGGAGTAGTTTAAGAAACTTAAGAGAGTTAAAACACTCCATTCTCTACTTTACGCTCATCTTAGAGGTGTCGCCAGACCAGAAAAAAATAACTAAAATTATCGAAAAAGTTACCCTGTTGGAAATCGAACTCATCATCATCCATCGTATTTATTCTGATACTTCTGATCTTCTATCTGATCTCGTAATATTGCCTTATAAAGAGATATAACTAAAAAGCTATAAATTAAACAATAGCTAAAAGTCTGGCCCAAAGTTAGAATAAGGACAAGCATTCACTTGAGTAAAGGTCGTTTGATACTTAGAATTGACACCAATTACAATATAATTAATATATGCGCCGGCGATTAAGTTAAAACCAATATTTTTTAATGGACACATCTCACGCGTTTATGGTGGGCACTAAGAGCTTAGTGAACAATCACTCCCTTTTTCGGAAGAAGCTGGTTTCACGCTTTGCAGCTTCACGCTAATTCGATATTCCCACAAAGTAAAGTGTGCGGGATTAAGTGGGACTCTGAAGTTCTCCAGCTTTCGCTTAATTTCTTTTTAGATGTTTTGTATCACTAATCCAAGCCCTAAAAGTGAAATGGAGACTTACGATCATTTCAGTATCTAAGTACAAATTAATTATACATATATGATGACTTATTATTAAATATAGAATTATTAAAAAAAAATGTTTATGCAAGGAAAGAAAAAAAGGAAAAAAGTTGTATTGAAGATAATTATACATATATTATAATTATAGCGGAAATAGTTAATATATAATATTTTATTAATCAATAACTCAATAAACATATGGTAAGCCGCAACTTCCGGTATTTGACGCACAGTAATATAGTTACTTACATAGTAGTAATAAATTCGAATTCTTACACATTCGTATATAACAAACAAGAGGGAACCTCGAGCTCAAATACTTTATTTCCCACTCACCGCCTTTACAGGACATTGCGCGTTGTGTGGCGGTACTCAACGCCGTACATCCTTTCTATACAAAAACGAGGGAATAAAAATAATTCATTGCCCCGAGCAGAATCGAACCTACAAGTTTCTATGCACAAAAAAATAAAGTAAGTCTTTGATATATGCTTTAATATTTAAAATCTTGTGATTCTATCAGAAAGCAGCTCGTATACAAAAATTATATATATAAACTTTTTGTAATATATAAACTTTTTGTACTAACTTAATACAATTTTATGTATAATGAATTTTTCGGATAAAAATTTAATTCAAAACTTCTTAATTTTTTTGTAGGCATCGATTGATTAATTTCATAAACGTTATTTGACGTCATAAAGATTAAATTTCGACCTTACTGTTGTTTTCGTTACACGTTTAAAGTTATAATGTTATTAAATAACATGTGGTCTTATAAAGCAAGTACATTGCTTTGGCTAATATGTTAAAATTGTATTATATAGAGATTTCTTAAAATAAAGCGTATCATTAAATACTATACAATAAAAAATATTGTAAGAATACTTATCTCTATCTCTATGTATAAAACAGTAAAAATATTTTGTCTGTACATTTACTAATTTTGATTGAAATAGAAAGCAAAAATATTTTTTTCGAATTTCTTGTCTATCTATCGATATGTATGGTCACATTTTATTCTAAAAGTACTGAACCGATTGACTTAAAAATTTCACTTATTTCTTTATTTTAACTCAACTAACCTACTAAAGTTTGGTTCATCAAAATCGGTTCATTAAAAAAAAGTTATCGTCATTTGAATAAACTCAATCGCGCTGGTAAGATTCTTGGCCAAAGAATAACACTCTAAACGTCTTGGTTATATGACTGTTGATAAAAATACGTACTGTTGAAGCACCATTATACAATATTTTATACAACAAATTAAACAAAATTGAATTGTTAATGGAGATTACCTTCATAACTCATAACAGTTTAGTTTAAGTCGTAATTAATTCAACTCAGAGATAAAGAACAAATAAATCTATATAAAAATGCCTAAAACATCCTATCTGCGTGTACTTTTTAATAATTACATATTAACCAATCGTACATTTCTCTAATAATATATGTAATTAATTTATAAACTGTACTGGAGTTAATACGCAATCATTACAGTTATTTTACAAAGAATATTATGATTTCTTACCCAAATCAATAATTTAACATTTGAGGCTGTTTCTGATGCAGTAAATTAAATTATTCACTGACATCAGAACATTTAACAGAGTTTTAAAATTATGATGAGACTTACATAGAAAGTAATGTTACATAAATAGACAAAAAGAAAGTAATGTTACAAAAATATAAACGTATAACAAATATTTGGCTAATATAATAAATATGTGTATTTTATAAATATCAAATATCAACCAACATTGGTCTTTTTTTTTAATTCAAAACTTTTTATAGTAATTACGATAATGTAATTTCTATAAAAAGTTTTGTTTACGTTGGGTGGTGTAAGTGCAACTCAACACCGCAGTGTAACCTGTTGGCAGAGCGACAATAATTCGTTCCCCCGAATGGTAATCGAACTCACAATCGCTTATAGTCCGATATTGTGCCGTTGTGCCACAAAGGCTTAAAAAAAGATATCATTTATCTTATCACACGTCTATCTTATCTTTGATACAATCAAAAAGAAACAAACAGATTAATTTGTATTCTAAACTAGATGTGACATTTTATAACAGTATGTTCCACTTTCATACACTTTCTATTTTAATAAGGATATTACATTTTTGATCATAAATTATTGATGATGTTGCTAAGAGTTTATAACAGCTCCATGTCTTTAGTCATGACAAGGAAGGCAGAGGGAACCTAGTGTTAATCGACCTCGTTCTTCAGTTTTCGTCCATTCTTCATAATGTTGCTTGCTGAATTATATTGTCAAGCAGAGCGAAGAAATCAAAATAATTTATATAAATATATAAATAAGAATATTATAATAAGTTATATGAAATAAATAATCACTATCCCGAGCGGGGATTAAGAGGAAACCATTGTCCCGTTGTAATAAATGTATATAGATATAAAAAAAAACATATATTTCTATAAAAATGTATACGAATATTAATATTTTTTTATATTTACTATTTTTGTTTATATAATTTTAAAACTACTTACTTATATAATAAATACGAAAAGTAATTGCAGGTGTCTATTACAACAAATAAGATTCAGAATTTGACTTTGAGTTTCATATAGAAATTAAAAACGTAGTGACATATCACTCTCTACGTATGTTATGTACTGTATATATATAAGCTATTATATCATAGAGGCAACAGTTAAATTTCCACGTTCTAATGTTATTGTTACTTTTATAGACAGTGTTATAATTCTCATGAACCCAGAAATTATTATATCATCTAATGTAGGATCGGCACAAACATATAATTTCAAGGATTTTGTTTTTTGTTTATTTTATTAGATCTGATCTGGTTTGTACTTGAGTTCGAATATCATTCAAAGAACTATGTTTTGAAGACATAGGTTCACTGGTTTTTTAACTAGCACAAATATAATAGTTTTATGCTCTTTCCAGCAAAGTAGGATAAGAATAATATAGTGTTAAACGATTTATATTCCTATGCACCTCTTATTTAGAATCATTATATATATTGACCGGTAAAACTTGACGCTGCGAAAACCAAAAATAGTACCCAAACAAGTAAACAATGTAACAAAATTAGTAATCGAAATATATGTATAAACCTAAAGCGTTAACTTTTTACCAAATTCAATACATTCAAAAAAATCCATACTAAATTTGAACTACCATACAATATACAATACCATATTAGATTATACTATTAAGAAAAACGTCAAACTCGCTACCAAGGAGTCCATATTATATATTTTTTTACTATCCCTACATAGCGTTAAAGGTCAACCGTCAATTTGCTTTGATATTGTTCTAGATACAGCACAGTAGTTTAACTTATAGTGCTGACGTCATCGTTTCGCAGCTAAGTCTTGTTTGATTTAAGGCGACAGTTTAAGGTTCAAAGGCTTACAACCTAAGAAAAGACAGTTCCTTAGATTTACTTTAAATGCGATTTTAGGTTAATCCTTAACACAGATGTAAAGTGGAGAACAGAACAACATTAAAAAAAACAGTCAATATTAAAAAAACCTCAATAATTAAGTACCACCAATGAACATGCAATGCATTGAAAATTGAGTACGTGCAGAACGGAGAGTCTTAACACTTGTTAAAAAAGAGCAATAATGCTAACAGTAACCTTCATCTATTTACCAAAAAAACATAACAAACAGTAAAGGAAACTGAAAGTGCAACTATTTATAGTCTAAGCACATTTAAGTTCACTCTCTATGTAATATTCTTGCGTAGCTTGATCTATATTATCTGTATAGAATATAAATTTCGACTTCTTTTAAGTTCATCTTTTATTTTAATATTTTTTTATACTATGCATGTGTAATGATTTGATTTTGTTACGTATGCTTTTGAGAACGCCCGTAAACGCGATGGTTATGGGTTTGATTCTCACCCAGAAGAGGTGAAACATATAATATTTTCATTTACATTTCTTCGCACTGGTAACTAGGCAAAGTGCGGCGTTGAGTCCTGTCACTCAACATGTAATATCTCTAAAATAAAGTACTATGTATCGTTTTGCATTTGCCTAAAAACAAATCCTTTTTTAATCAGATGTCGAAATTATAATAATAAATATAAATATTCTTCATAAGGCATCGTCGCTATTGCACACACAAAAATCATAGTGAAATATCAATCTTACACATATAAAATGTTCTTTCCGTAAAAATACAAATGATTACATATATCATATGTATCAATATTAATCAAACCCACTATCGTCACCATTCAAAATATTTTGTATCTGCCCATAACGGCACAAATTCTTAGTTAATTATAGGTAATACCATGCATTTTATTCATTCATTATGCTTTATGATCGGTGCACGTAGCATGCTGTTTCTAGGTTAAACTTATTGACATATTTACCTAGCTGCCTTGCTCTAATAATGTTATATTATTAATATTGTACAGGTAAACGCATACCAAAGCCTTATACAAAGGTCGGTGGGAATTCAGTTCCAGTTTTCAGTTTTTTTTTAAACGTAGAAAATCTAACACAAATAAGTTACATCATACGTAATGAAGCGCCTTATCTAATTCCCTTATCTATATATATATATATATATATAAAAACACCAATTCTTTTTCTTTGTTGAAATCGGCAGCGGTTAATATTTTTTAAAACAAAATAAAAAAGCTTATATCGTCTATATGTTTCTAAATTATTCGGAAAGAGATTCTATGTAACTGCAATTAGTGCCTTCCAATAAGAGCCGTTGCCTACAAACAACTGGCCCCGATTAACATAATTCCATTGCTTTTACAGTCTTTTTCACCTACATCTACCCACTTTTACACGAATTTGCTAACAATAGATACAAGCCGTCGTAGTGCAAGGTCACAACCGTGCGACTGTAAACGCGACGATGGTAGAGATTCGATTCCCATTCAGAGGAATTAAATATTTAATATTTTCATTTCCTGGTTGCGAAGCACTCCACATGCAATGCCTCACGAATTTCTATTCATTCAATATTGAACCTAATACTGAATGAATAGAAATTCGTTTAAGTAATCACGTCTTCATCACGTTTGACGATATTATGATTATGCTTATAACAGAACTTGTTTTGATATAAAAATATTGCGTCATTATATTTATACCTAACCCAACACACTAAATTTATATTACAAGAGTAAGATAGTGACCCTCTTCTAATATCTTCTTTTTTCTTATCAGTTCTTCGTTTTTTGTACACTATATATCATAGAACATTTTGATATCACAGCGTACTGGCAAATAAAACAAAAGACCAACAATAGGTTATCAAGTAACACTATAGTTAACCTTTTAAGCATTTCATTTTGTAACACCAATGCGTGTGCACGTATTACAATCAAATAACCGTAATTTACGTAAGATATTTTAAAAATAACTAATAATTTTAGACTATATGAAAATATGGCGGTGAACGGTAAGGATTTGAGCGAAATAGTTCCCCCATCTTCACTAATACGTCGCGTAAGCTCTAAGTCCATAAGAAATTCAATATCTGAGGACAAAGAAAATGGTGATATAAACAAATCATTTGTAAGCAAATATAAGAAAACTCCGGAAGCCCTGAAGGGCTTTCACAATGATGACAGTGAACTTGAAGTACCCGGGACGCCTATGACGCCGCGAACTTCAACCACACCTGGTGCGTTTGTTTTTGTTGGTTATTTTCTTTTTTATTTTAACTAGGGACCTAAACGCGGCTTCGTCCGCTTATGTGTGCTTATTGTTATACAAAATATTTATATAAATTGTAGCCTATGTTAATTAGTTTGTATATAAACTATATTGCCATACTGTAAAGTTCCATCTAAATTCGTTCAGTATTTTTTGCATGAAAGTGGAAGAAATATCCATCGTCACAAACATTCAGTTCAGTTCTTAATTTATTTTATTCTGAGCGTGCCAATCGAGCACTAAATTAGTATTTATTATATAAAAATGGTGATATAAATTAAAATAGAATTATCCTTGATGAGCAAAACATCTTATTCGCTTTTTCAAGATTTAATTTGTACTAAAACTGCATTTTTATACAAACGATATCTGGATATTTTTTTAAAACTAAGCGTAATTATTTATTAGTCTCAAAATTTAAATTTTAAGGTCACCTGTTGCTTTTTATTTTTATTTCATACTATAGTGATACTTTAGCGACGCAAAAGATAAATGAAAATATAACATATATCAGCTGTTTAGATTTTTTTTATTTATAAATGATATGATAAAATGTATGTTTTCGCTGATGCAATAAGTTAAAATACTGTTGATGGGAAAATTTGGACTGTTGTTGGTACAGTGATTCGTAAATAGGTGCATATCACAATATATTTGTACTAGTCATAGCCTGCAACTTTTTTTGTGAGAAATTTAAGGCGTAAAATATAAAAAAATCTATTTTGTCTCGTTTTTGTTTCTTCTCTACATTGTGTAAGTAATTCAATCAGTGCAGTAAATTTGTCTGTACAGTCTGTCAGGCACCCCGGAATGGAAGACTTTTATATAACTATATTTATATATAATTCATTATTAAAACAATTTTTTCTGCTTCCGATTATTCAGTGTATTATCTTTTAGCATGAGATATTAAAATGTAGAGACAAATGTAACATTTGACAAATATA
>DVQM01000439.1:0-17593 GCA_018231645.1 Heliconius ricini
TCGCGCTATATCCCGCACACAGCAGGGTAGGCAGAGGGAGCCTAGTGTTAAGACAGAGACAGAAGTATTGATGATATATCTTCTAATTTTGTGTATAACAAAGATACATACAAATTTACACACATTAGAAGAAATAGTTTTTAGTATTACTTATTTATAAGAAACTTGTACATATATTTGTGAAGAAGAACTTGTACATATATGTGTGCGTGGCCGTCCTTTAGCATGAAATTATTTGTACGCATGATACTTGAAATCTCCTAAATTAAGGCAGTCAAGTTAATGTTAAAAGATATAGGCCACTTATATGGAAACATTGCTTACTCCTTTGATGCATTTGTTTTTTTAGAGTGGGTAGTTTTTAGTTATTTAATGTTAAAAATACAATATACTTGTACAAAATTAATATTATACACTTTTTCGCTGTTCTCATTGCGCTAAGCATAAGAATCGCATGTTCACTGAATGATAGTAGGAAAGTTGTTTTAGCGTTGGTTTTTCCTCTCCATATGTCATATACAATCCTGCTCTCAAGAGAAAATGCAGGACACAGTTAATATAGTTTTTTGTTTTATAATTTTATATAATCGAGAAACATTGGGTGTTTAAAACAGAAATATATCGTATTTAGGACTTTTGGGGATCATTGATCATATTGTACATAATGGACAAAAGTAATAAAAATGACTGGCAACTAATTTACCCATAAGAAAAATTTATAATTTTAATTGAAAAATTTAAATTTTCTTTATTAAAGAGAAGATAATGACTTGTATTTACCACTTTGAACTCAAGAAACTTCGGATGTAAATTATAATTAATTTTAATATTTGTTAAGTACAGTGCTTCTCTATATTTTTTGTACATTAATGTAGCTAAAGTGATTTATAATAAAGAAATCTTTGTCTACTATTTTATTAATTTAATAAATATTATTATTATTTTGATATGGGAATGTAGTTGAAATATTAAAGAAATAAGAAATAAATTAATTAATAAAATGTCTTAAAAGAATACAATAAATATATTGAACAAAATAATAAAAATGTTGCCAGGCGCCATAGCTAACTAAAACGATTTTATCCCAATGTAATCTTACAGCTAATTTAAATATAAAAATATCGCAAATCTTTAGTTCAAAAACAAATAGTTTATTTAGTTGGGCCAATCCGTAGGCAAGTTTCAGCGTGTCCGTCAAAATTAGCGTCCGGCGTAACTAGCGGGCGGGGTGCTCACCTCGACCATAAATTAGTTGCCACATGAGCGGTACTAGGGTTAAACCTGTTTCCATTGTTTCATATTTCGTGTCGGGACAAATAGACGTGTCGTCTTATGTATGAATTCGTTCAAAATGTATAAAATGTAAGGTATACACAATGTTAGGTACCTAAAATGATAGGTATATTTATTAACATTTTATAGGATCTTATTTTCTTTTCTTCCAAGCTGTCGTCGGCCGTGACGCAGTAGAGTAGCGTCTGATTGTAAGATTTGTAGGTTCGATTCCAACTTGGGAGAGTGAGGTATTTTAAATGTTGACTTCTTCGGTCTGGTAACTAGGCTAAGCTAGGCGTTGAGTTCTGCCATTGAACACGCAATGCCTCTATAATTAATAATAAGGCGGAAAGCAGGAAACAAAACAGAATCTGCCTATCGTGCTATATATAAAATATAGCGTAAAATTACAGATATGGTTTGTATACAACATATGATATGTATGATATGTATATATACAAACATTACAAATACAACATCCTGAATATAAGAAATTGTAGGTTCGACTCTGGTAAAATAACAAAGCGCGGCGTTGAGCTCCACCTCTCTCACTTTGTTTCCTCCGCCTACCCTTCCTCCTACCTCCAAGATGCTGAGTGAATCAAAGCTTACAAAATCTCGTATCGTATCCACCAATGGGCATAAGCTATAAAGCATGGGCCATAGACTTTTAATCAATCTGCACGAGCGATGCGGGAGCGCA
The DNA here is from genome assembly GCA_018231645.1 of Heliconius ricini. Classification (NCBI taxonomy): domain Eukaryota; kingdom Metazoa; phylum Arthropoda; class Insecta; order Lepidoptera; family Nymphalidae; genus Heliconius; species Heliconius ricini. Next base: position 1,979 of record DVQM01000439.1, read on the forward strand.
AAAATGGCGCAGGTTAGTGCCGGCTTAATTAAAACCATAAGGAAAATTGTCCTCCGTATGCTTTTTGTACGATGTTTTCGGAAACTTTTTTGGTTGAAATAGTTTTAGTTTATTGAGTTTTTTGTAGTTTTAGTTCATCGTGGAACGTAAACTGGTTAATGGATGTACGCTTCGTTCTTAGTTTTAATTAGCTGTAATATAATTATTATTAATTAGTTAAAGTGAGTAACAGTGCGTCATGTCACAACACTAGGTTCCCTCTGCCTACCCTACTATGTGGTATGCAGCGTGAAGCAATTTTTTTTTTATAGTTTATAACTACAGTAGATTTTGAAATAATATTTAATGGTTCTTTCATTAAATTAAACAAAACTTAACATTTTTATAAAGACAGTTTAATTGAAAGTTTTTAATATTTAAGAGCCAATTGATAATTCTCTTCAGTCCATTCTCTTTTCCTCACTGTCTTAGTAGAGTTTTTACGTATAAAGCAATTAAACATAACGACACGTTGTGTCCGAGTATACTTTGAGCTCACATATGATTATCTGCCATGAGAGCGTTATAATTTTAACATTTTTTTGTTTAAAATAATGAATTTAATAATTTAAGGAAATGTATAATATTGTAAAAATATATTTAACACAACAAATACGGTTATTGATTTTTTGACTACCCAGAGAACGGTATCCACTACTGACGGTAAGATACTTTCTTCAAGCCTGTTCCACAACGGATACAGAGTGAATTGGTCAAGAAAAATATAAAAAATATCATCAAAAAAAAATATAAATCTTCTATGTATTAGTATATCTACTTTATATAAACATACTTAATTTTTTTTCTACGATGTCTTTGTAACGGAATCAAGCTAGCTAAATCCTCAAGAGTACATCGCGCAATACATAACCATATATAATATAAATGTATGGAAATGGCCTCCAGTTTAATCTTCGCAACAAATCGTATTCAAATATGTTTACAAAAAATTTATGGTAATTTTATTCCGGGACATAGAGGAGGAAAATTGCATACACGTTTTCTGTGCTTAAAGTAGGTAATATGCTTTTGCAAAGCAGATTGAATGATGACGTTCTGGATTATTTCTAATAATATAAGGTTATCTTTTTACTAGAACGAGAAAATAATAATAGGTTTCCCCCAAGGCGACTATTGAACCTGCACGTCACGTTTACGGTCAAACGCAGTCACTGATACACGACAAGCTTAGAGAAGACAAAATATATAGGTGGAAAAAAGAGGCGGCAAAGTATTAAAAAAATAAAAGCTATAGCGTAAGACTCCAGACACTTTCTCCAATCTTTTAGTGCAATTTCCAAAACTACATACAACTTGACCAAATATTTACCTATGTAATATATAAGAACATATATACGATTTTACTAAAATACATAACAAATACATAACTAATATCCGCGGGACTATTCTCATAAAAATAAGCACTTACGCAGCAGGTATGACGGGTTAGCGGGTAGCGGGTAGCAACGACACCCGCGGGACGGCCCGCCGTTGAATGGCTGATGGCGTATGGCTGAGTTTGGATTGCACACGGTTTTGGAATTGCTTTTAAATATATTGTGTGGAGGATAGCTGAGCTTAGTTTCATCAATATTTTAAAGGATATTCAGGTTCGTGGGTGTTATAGGATTGTTTTGAGGAAGTATAATCCTTTGCGAGCTAAAAATGTGAATTTGGATGGTTCTTGTAGGAAAATGTACACATTTTAAAATTATTTCTTTGAAATAAAAGTTATTTTTTTATAAAATATGAAATATATAGAAATCAAGTTGCGAGATTTAAATTCGCTTCTCAGTTGGACTGTTGTGTTTGCCTGTGCTGATTGGTCGCTAAAATTTAATTATATCATTGTAGATTTGATTTCTATATATGATATAAAAGTATTTTTTTTTAATTCTGAGTATTTTTTAATTCTTAATAATATAACCTACGAAATAAAAAACAACCATTCCTTACTATCTTACTCTTTCTAAAAAACCTAAACGACATAGAACTTAATAAACAAATCTAAATATAGTCAAAAAACTAACTAAACCCTTTAACAGAATCGATCCCACTACTGACGTCACACCGTTAATGAGGAAGGAACGAACCTCGACCGGGATGCCAGCAATTAGTGCGATCATAACAAATCCCCGGGAAGCTGGATAATCGAGGACGAAGCGCCAATTATAAATGTACTGTTTCAAACGTCATTTTCAAATGCACTGTAACTGTAATATACCTAGATATAAACATATAAAGGTGCTAAATTATTTATTTATTACATATAAATATTTATAAAATACTATCTACCTAAAATATTTATATATGTAACATAAATATTTCTTATTCGGAGGAATTTCTTATTTAGTAATTTTTATTATATTAATTTTAAATTAGTCCTGAAAATGAAAAAAAAGGAAGCAACAAGCACATCTGTTTAAAGTTGCAGTCCAATATCTTTAGATACGTCAATGTTTAGGAGTTATTAAGTCAAATAAACCAGTAAGGAATATCATCAGTCCTTTGTAGGTTCCTAAAATAACAACGGAATATATTCGTGATTTTTATTATTTGGCTAATTATTTATATGCTTGTTGAAAGTCCTGTTCGTGTCGAAATTTTTTAAAGTATGTTTGTAATATTTTAATAGTAAATTTTTCGACCGTTTGCACATAGCAGGTGTAGGCAGGAGAACTTGGGTACCTAGTGTTAAGTCACTGTGTACCCGCTAAGACGCTCCCCTTTTTCAAATTTCGTCGAAATCTGGAGACATTGCGTGTTAGGCGGCAGACCTCTACACTGTCCTTTGCCTTGTTACGAATAAAAATAAAAAAAATATGTAACGCTTGTGTCCCTGAGGCATGATGCCTTGAAAAAACACGATTTTTTTTAATTATAAATATCAAAAGATAATAATTAAAAGATATTTCACAAGAATATTTTATTAAAGAAAACTACGCAGTAGCATTAATGCTATCGCGGCGGAAACATCAAGTGGTGTCAAGTCTCAAAAATTGGCTAGAAAGTGACCACATTCCGCCCAACTGTCAGATTGTATGACTAGGTTTCCTTTACCTATACGCGGGGTACAGTTAAAAAAAACAACGTAACAATATATCTACTATGTAATGTTACGAATAAAGTAAAAGCCTGTACAATGTAGTTATACTCATTCTTACATAGAAGGATTCAAGGAAGGTCACCAGAATGCACCTGACGGCAGTAAACCCGCGCTAAGAAATTGCTTCTCGATCTTTCGAGCCATTGATTAAGGAAAATCTTAAGGGGCACACCTGCGACTCAGATAAAGTGAATTTTAATTCTATATATAGTTACATGAGTTTGTTCCCGATTGTTCGTGTGAATCATTGTAGAACAAAGTATTACAATAATTTTGTTGCACTGAAGTTGGGGAGTCCCCGTTTCGTAAAATTATAAGACATTAGGTATTTATTTAGCGAAATTCAACGCCACGTGCAGTCACATTACAAAAGTAAAAAGAAGAAAATTTTAACATGGCATGATTTTATACGAAATGGTTGTGAGCGCGCTTGGAGGTATGCTTTTACTTAACTTAAAATTATTTGAATAACTCCGCTCTGATAAGCGATGTGCAAAGTTCCACCATTTAACTTACAAATGTCTTGATTGGGAGCCCAAAGTTGGGCTTGGCTGGAGGCTGAAATTCTTAACTCTAGGTTCCTTCCAGATACTTTCCTATATGTGGAATTAATAAAAAATCTGGATTCTCTGTATAAGCTCAAATATTATTATGCTTATAATAAATATTCATAAGCCTCCAAAAGAGACTTTAAAGATTAAAAGTAGGTTCTTCTTATAGCCTATAATAAAATTTAAATTTTAAAATCTAATTTGTAATTGGGTGTTACCCAAATAGAATCGATCGAATCGATCGCCAAATTTAAAAAAAAACAACCGAGTTTTACTTGCACTTGCTTTGCTTGCTTTGTCAGCTATACTAAAATTGAGCTTTGGGTTCCCCGTTTAATTAATATATAAATAGAAAATCTTTTTTTTCCACTATTTTAAACGAATACTATGAAAACCGGGTTTCTTGAAAAATTTCAATTAAGTAAATTACTTGAAACTTGATGATGTAGAGACGAAGTGAGTTAAGTTACATATACGTTTGCCGAAATTGAATTACTGTCCGTGTTAGTCTACATACGAACTTAAATTTTACATCATATTTTTTTAATCATAAATTAATCAACTTCACGCTGTATCCCGCACGCAGCACGGTGGGCAGAGGGAATTTAGTGCTAAGACACTCCGTTCCCCACTTTATGCTGAATTCTGGAGGCATTGTGTGTTGAGTGGCAGAACTCAACGCCACGTTTAGCCTCGATACCAGAGCGAAGAAATGGAAATATAAATTTAAGTAAATATTTCATCTCCTCGAGAGGGGATCGAACCCACAACGAATCGGTTTTACAGTCACACTTTGTGCCCCTAAGCCACGACTGGCCTCATAAATGTTTTATGATAAGCTATATAAAATAAAGGTGTAAGTGTGATGAGTTTCGAATATATTAAAAGGGCTAGCTTAAAAATAAAAACCTCTATACCTGACTTATACCAAACTTCCAAGTTACAGAATGGGGAACTTAGTGTCAAGGCATTTTCTAGATATCCTGCGTAATGCGTGGCCTGAAACCTGTTACTGTTTAAATTCAAGAGGCACCTTGAAAATTATTATTTTTATATGTTATTAAAGGGAATTTTATATGGTCTATAAAATTTTTTTTTATATACCAATTTCACTTACTTAGTTATAGTTAATAAGGAAGAGTCATATCAGTGAAATACAATTAAGTTTATTATAAGCATTGTAGCGTTATTCACAGCCGTATTTGAGCCCGTATTTTGACGTGAACAAAAACTTTTCTAGTTTAAAATAAAGTTGAATTTAGTAGAAACTGTTGTGTTTACGATTCTAGTTTGGGTTTTTGTTTTGAATTTACAAATTATGTATAGTAGAATTGAAATGAATTCGTGTTTATGTTTTACACTCACTCATCAACAAAGAAATCGGAGTCTCTGATCACTGTATTTTCTATAACTATTTTTTTCCGCTTCTCGTTTCATAGCACACGTTTAGTGTTAAGACTCTTCGTTCTCCATTTTTTGCCAAATTTTAGAGGCATTGCGTGTTGAGTGATGGAACTCTATGCCGCGCTTTGCTTCTGTACCAAAAAGAAGATTATTAAACATTTCAATTTCTCGAGTGACAATTGAACCCAAAACCTGTTTGGTTTACAAACACACGCATGTGCCACTGCGCCACAACTGGCCTTTACATTCTTTATACACCCTAAATACACAAAAAATGCACCAGCAAATCGGATTTGTTTACACTGTACCGTCTAAATGATATCATTATAAGAATATTCTATAACAGCCCGTAATAATCACTTGTTCACATTAAAAATAATAATAGGTAGTCTGTCAATCATCTGACGACTCCCTTTTCAGCTCCACCTAGAGCAATATTGTAAGGAATCCCATACAAAATTGAACTTTATCACCGAATAAAACCATTTATTTTACATTTATATCATTTTGTTGTATCGTGCAAGCTAACGACATACTTCCAAGCACTCCAGTGTATTAAAATGATAAACGTACGATATCAAGTATGGAAATCTACCAATTTATTATACGATAGGTAGTTATCCTATTATACAAACAAAATTTGGGGGTTAATAGAGTCATCTAGGTTATTACGTGTAATATAGGGTAGGGGGTGGAGGGTAGTTTGTTACGTCACTGGTTTTTTTAGACAAATTATATTTGTGTCACGTTATCGTATTTTATATGGTTCAGGGCGGTAGTTGTAAATTTTATTGCGATGTTTTATTATAGGTTTTTGTTGATTTTTTAATATTTTTTATGGAACGAGTTTGTGTTTAGCCTAAAGATCTTATCGTGTTAAATCGTACATATGTACTATCGTATCGTATCGCGAGTTCAGAAAATATTTCTATGTTATTATACATTATTGTAGAAATTAAAAATCCCACTCATCTTATGTTGAGAGTAACTGATAAAAGAGACAAGGATACAAGAGAAAGAGACTTGAGTCAGCATGTTTGCTTAATTTTATTATGTCAAAACAGTATCACTTGGATATTCAACATAGTGAGGTGAAAATTTTCATCGCAAAGTCAGGTCGTTATTAAAAAAAAAAGTACTATGTTATGGTTTTAGCTTAAATTTAAATTTAGAAAATGTGTTTTTTATAAATCGTTTTTTATAAAATGTTTTTTAATAAATAATTTTAGTTACCGTTTTGGTACGTAAGCCTAACCCAGCCGTGACATACGTACCACTAAATAAAAGAAGCCTAAACAGGATCTTAAAAAGACAATTATATAAACCAATTAATAATAAATATACAATTATTTGAAAATTAATAAAATTAAATCAGCTTCACGCTGTATCCCGCACACAGCAGGGTGGGCAGAGGGAACCTAGTGTAGATACTCCATTCTCGACTTTTCCGCCGAAATCTGGAGGCATTGCGTGTTAAGTGGCGTTACTCAACGCCGCCCTTTGAACACCTCGACACCAGAGTGAAGAAATTAAAATAATAATTTAAATAAATATTTCATTTCCTCGAGTGAGAATCGAACCGACAACCAGTCGATTTTGAATCACACTTTATGCCTTTGCGCCATGACTGGCTTCTCTTACTATTAATTGGTTTACATAATTTATCTTTACACCTAAGAGAATAAGATAACATTTAAAATAAAATAATCATTTTTATAACCTTTTGTTTCCAAATGTAACCCATTAAGTCAAAATTACATTGATACAAAACAATATTCACCCAAACCATAAAAGAGGCGCGTGCGCTGAAACGATGCATTGTTCAAATATTGACACGTTATGAGAATGGTATAGCGTTCATTAAAAAATCTAAATTCAAACACATTTTTTTTTACTATTTTAACTCGAATCGCCTTCGAGGTATTTTATATATGTAGGTGTAAATAAATGTTCTTGAATTATCATAAATTAGCTTTACATTGTTTTCGAGGTATTGCTTGGTTTTCTTATCATGGCGAGAAAATGAAAATAATTAATTCCCCTGAGAGAGAATTGAACCCATTACCGTCATGTTTACCATCAGTCGGTGTAAGTTACTGCCGTGTTGTACAGCTAAAACTTAAATACTACTTTATGACAGCTCCCAATTTATTTATTTTTTTAACTTCTTTTTTCAATTACACGCTTTCCTCGATCGTAGAATTGGTATGCATAAATACTAGGAAAAAGGAACCTACAGCCCCAAGAGTTCGTGGCAGCAGTCCTTCGTTAATTTATAAAACCTTAGAGTATATACATTTCTCTCCAATTTCTTGATATTGCGTGCTGAATTAAGCAAGCGTCTTAACGCTGAGCTTTGTCTAATTTTTTAATAATTCCCCAGACTGGAAGTGACGTGACTGACCAGTCAGAAGATGAAAACGTAAATAAAAACCCATAGTAGTCTTATAATGAGCAATATTGTAAACAGAGACTTAAACGTCAATTTACCTGGCGGGCAAACACCGACGTCCGATTTTAAAGCGAAACGTCGCTCGCCTGTTATTATGGCCAATATATCAAAATATTTTAACTAGTCCTCCATTCCACCCCTATTTGTTCGTCAGTGTATCGTGGCTTAGTATTTATTTGCTATACAGTATGCCACATGAGTATTGGTTGTTGAATAACTAGATTTTTAACGATTTTCATCTTTATTTTCATTTATTTTAATACTATTTTTCATTGGCTTTGTTTTTAACTTTTTATGTTCTTTATAGGCTGTGACTTTTAGTACTCGGTCACGCGCTGTTTCATTTGAAAGCTCACTCATTAAAGGAAGGGTCATCGGCTATAATAAGAGTACTGTGAATGATAAAATTAAACCAATTTTATAGTGAAAATTTAACTGATTTATGATTTTTAGGTAATGTCTTTGGATAATAGAAACATAGATAGATATAGGTAGGCTTTAGATACTCGTATATTATTTGAATTTTGTATGTGAAGAATACAAGTAAAAATTTCGGAAAGGTATTAAAGCTTATAATATCCTTCCTTCCGTGTCGTTCGAGAAACGCGAAGCGCGTTAATAATTTTGGGTGATCTCTAAGATATAGAACCTAAGCCTAAGCTTTTGTACTTTTGTACTTAATATAATCATTTTGTTCATTTATATATATTTTAAATAATCCAATAATATTACAATTTCAAATTGCAACATAATAGCAAGGAAAATAATAGCAAAGATTTTCATATTTCGGTCGGGACTAAGCAAATTTAAATTATTACAAGATTAGGTAGAGGCTATAAATTAGCATCGAAAACTATAAGCGTTATTATTTCACCTCATTTTCTTCAAGATTTACCAACAAATCTATGTCTCTAGTACATAAAGTAGTATTTAGTACCTCTTATTAAATATACCATTATAAAAAACCAAATAATATAACACAGATAAAAATAATTTCACAAACGAACAAACACAAAAATCTAATAACTCCACCAACCATCTGTCACTTGCGAGCACTAGTCATTAACAGCTCTAATGGGAATTGGAAAACGCGACGAAAATAAAGAAAAAACACAGTGTCGTTTATTAAAAGACAAGTAGAACAAAAACTAGAGTGACACGCCCCGGGGAGCACGTAGCTGTACTGTAAATGTATGGAAAGGGTTGTTTTGCCTAAAAATGTTTAGATTTGGTTAAGCCTTACTTTAGGCAGCTATATATGTATGTATGTAGTTTATACTTAAAGATTAATTAATTATTTTTTTGAGATATATCGATGGTCCTTGCGTATAAGCGGACGTGTTTCTAAATAGGGTTTACAGAAGAAAATAAAATATGAATGTCAAAAAACAAAAGTTTTTGTTTATGCTTAGAAAATTTTTTTAGGCCAGCCGTGGTGCAGTAGCACAAAGTGTAACTGTAAAATCGACTGGTTGTGGATTCGATCTCCACTCGAGAAAATGAAATATTTACTTAAATTTGTATTTCCATTTGTTCGCTCTGGTGTCGAGGCTAATCGCGGCGTTAAGTTGTGCCACTCAACACGCAATGCCTCCTTTAATTCGGCAGAAAGTGGGGAACGAAGTGTCTTAACACTAGGTGCCCTCTGCCTACCCTGTTGTGTGCCGGATACATTTTAATTTAATTTTGTTTTAATATAAGCCGGAAAAATTTATGACGAATATTTCTGCGCTACTTCTGACAATTTTAAAATGTTTATACATTTATAGTTATTATATGAAGAAAAATCAGCTGTTATATTTTATGGAAAATTTACATACAGGATTGTTAATTTCATTTTATTTCATTACATAACATAAAAGACAGGAACAGCCTGATATCTATGAAAGCTCTACATAACTTACAAAAAGTTTTTAGTTGACTTTTTTAACCTATTTTTGAATATTTTAAAATAAATTGAAATAAAAATATACAACTACACTAAAAATTTAACTAACTATCCATTAATTAACACTTTTTCCATAAAAAAATAATGATACATACAACAATAATCTCTAACTTTATCAAGCTTTTACAGTTTCATTGACCATAAAGCTCATATAATAATTTTAAGAATACCGTTTTATTTGTTGATTATTTTTACGATTACTAAACCAAATGTATGAAGCAAGCGTTAAAAACCGATAAAGCACAAATGAAATTTTAGTAGATTTTTAGCGGAACCGTAAACTATGATTAAGTGACCGTTAAACTAATTATCTAATCGAGTATTTTAGGAAATTATTAAAAAAAAACCTAACGCCCGTAGCATTGGTCGGAAAACAATAAAAATCGTGCCCCCGTTGCCTCGTTGATTGAGAAAGATGAATGTTGTGAGAACTTGTTTTATGTGGGCTTTATATTGTACGATGGTTTTTGGTTTTTTTAAACAGTATTATTATATTTTTTTTCCAGCTTCACACTGTATCTCGCACCTAGTGTGCATTCACTCCATTCCCCACTTTTCGTCGAATTCTGGAGATATTGCGTGCTGAGTGGCGGAAATCAACGTCGCGCTTTGCCTCGACACCAGAGCGAAGAAATGAAAATAAATATAACGCTACCTCGAGTAGGTATATATAACCCACAACCAGTCGATTTTACAGTCACACTTTGAACCTCTTCACCACGACCGGTTTCAATATACATTTTTATTATTTTTTATATTTTTAGCTATTAGTTGACTTGCTTAACAATCGAAAATAAATTCTGTAATTGAGAAATATCAACGAAAAATGAATATGCAATATGGGAAATGCAACGTGAAACTAACAGTAAAAGAAACATCAAATTTCGAAACTACGGTTAAGTTAACGCTGTAAAAATATTAAACATTCAAAAGTAAAATGGAATGTTGCGATAAGCTATATATTCAGAGTTTCTTTAACTTTCATCTATAATAATTGATACCTACCATATATCAATATAACATTTTACAGGCTTTATTCTGCACAGAGCAAGTAGATGGAGAGAAAAAAGAATTCTTCTCTATGTTTATTCCGTTATATATTTTAGTTTATAACATATTATTTACTAAAGGTTTTTATAAACAAATATATATTTATAATCGTTATCGCATCGTAACATATAAGGAGTACACACAGTCCGTCTGAGTCACTCATTAGACGCAAGCTGTGCTTTAATCAGTTAACAACATGTAATTAGCCGATATAGAGCGACTGTGGAGTTGTGACGTTGACAATGAATTGATAAATAATGATCTGTTCTATTCTTAGCTTTGGTGCTTTACTTTTTTTTTGCTTTGTTACCAGTGTGAAGAAATTTAAATATTAATAATTAATAATTCCTAATTTTTCCTTCAGCGAGAATTGAACCTATAACCGTCGTGTTTCTTTACAGTCATGCATTATATGGATATGGAATGATTTTATCGTAACGTATGTATAAATTTTAATTCTCTCGATGACCTAAAAATTTTCACCGAATTCTTAAATTAAATTTGGGTTGTTTGCATGAGATTCAAAAGCTGTCATGTAAGTGCCAAGTTTCATGGTAATACAATTATTACATTTTCATTTCCTCGCTTTGGTAACGAGGTAAAGGGCATGGACACGCATTACCTTCAGAACTCGGAAAGTGAGAATTGAAAGTATCTTAATCGAAACGGACTTTACATTTGGTTCCTAGGTTCCCTCTGCCTATCAGGATAGGCAGAGGGAACCTAGGAAGGAATGTGCGGTATATGATATGAAACAAAAAAAAATAAAACAATACTACAAGTAGATTAAATTTGTTTACTTAGATTTTATAATATAGTTCTAAGCACCTAATTAAAGTATATTAATTATCATTGAATAAGAACACGTGTTCAAATTTTCTAGTAAATCGGGCCATCCAATCCATGATTTTCATTTTTGATAGATATATATTTAGATCGGAAGAATAGGTACAAGAAAAAACCAGTTGAACAATCGTCTATATTAATTTAAGTGTTATTACACAACATTTAACAACTAAACTAAAAAGCAAACATATCTCCCGGAGCTTTAACGAAATCTGTCACTAAGACAAAGGGTGAACGAACGAATGGACAAAAAAAGAAACAACAAGCCCGTATGTCATTATACTTACTTTACTGATTACGCGTTAATTATACCGTCAGATTGTTGATGAAGCGATCGTAAAGATCACTTCCATTTTAATTATGAATGTGTGTGAGAATATGGATTTGTGAGTGGGGGGTTTTAATAGTGAAACGGATGAACTTGTTAACTTATGTTTGAAATGTTGAATTGTTGTGTTTTGGATGATATAGGTTATATTGTTCAATTGAGTAACGAACTCTGGTAACGAAGTAATGGGTTGAGTTCCACAATTCAACACGCAATGCCTTCAGAATCCTGTGGAATGTAGGGAACGGAAGTGTTTACTAGGAACGGAGTTTCTTATCATTAGGTCCTCAGGTTCCCTCTGCCTTGTTTATGGGAATTATAGATTTTATTGATATTTATAATGATTGATTTTTGTTCAATCCTAAGGTGAATTGAAATGTTAGATATAATTGATTACATTCCAACCACTACCTTGTGAATGAAGAATGTTAGAAAATTATCCAACACACTATTTGAAATTCGGATCAGTTTTGAAATTAGCATGATCAAACAGATCGTGGTTACGACTCCCACTCGAGGCAATTAAATATTTAATATTTTCATTTCTTCGCTCTGATAATGAGACAAACCTCAGCGTTGAGCACCGGCTAACGCCTAATAAATACCTACTAAAATCGGCAGAAGGTGAGGAACGGATTTGTCTTAATGGCAAGTGTCTTAACACTTTGTTTTTCCTACTATGTGCGGCATACAGCGTGAAACTAAAAAAAATCTATAGTCCCAGATAAAACTAGGATAATACTATTGTGTAGTAGGTACATGTTACCTGCGACTTTGCCTGTATGATTTAATGAAAATAACTATGAGCTGTTCGTCTTCAACAAATGGACTATCTAACAGAACAATCTCTCAATCAAAAACCAACAAATAGTACATGAGATTAACGCGTTCCATCAACAAACAGCAAAAATCAGCTTTACGCTGCATCCCGCACACACCAAGGTAGGCAGAGGGAACCTAGTATTAAGACACTCCCTTCTCCACGTTCCGCCGAATTCTGGAGGCATTGCGTGCTGAGTGGCGGAACTCAACGCCTTACGCTTAAGCAACAGCTTTATAATATTAGCACAGATATCGATATACGAGTAGATGTAAAACCCATATTATAAAACTACTTAGTTAAAAACAATCGTACGGACTCGATGCGCCGCAATATTAAGTATTTATTAATTACAAGCTGTTGAGCTCTCAGCGTGGGGCAAAGAACAACTAACGACTAATAGATACACCACTTTGATCAATTTAACTTATTTCATGGATATACTTGATATGACTTTCTAATAAATCAATAAGTTTAATTTTATTTATTTCAAATGAGGCCAGTCGTGGCGCAGGGGCGCAAACTGAAACGAAACAACTTAAGGCAATATAGCCCCCGTAGATAAATGGACTGTCTAACATAAAAATATTTTCTCCTAAGATTGCGTTCAGCATAACGTTTTATTTAGCTTTATTATAATAATATACATGAAGACATGGTATTGATATTGGTAAAACTTAATCCTTTTGTCTTGTGAGTCAATGAACGGCGTTGAGTTCTGCAGTTCAATGTCTATGAATTCTGATAATAAGTATAGAACAGAGTGTTGTAACTGCCGAGTTACAACCAAAATTCTACCAACCCTAAATGACAATAAAAAACTGATAAAAAAAGTAAAAACATCCTTTCTACTAATCTATGACGTTGCGTGTGCGCAGATGCGGGTTTCACTTTATCTGGTCCGATCTGTCGACGGTCAATTGGTAAAAACGGCTAACACTAAATTTACCGTAAATTGCTGAAAGTTTGATTCGTTATTTAAAGATTTAGTTAGAAGATTGCTTTTTTGTAATGCGGGCTGGTTTTTTACGATGATTGTTTTCCGTTTTTTATTAAATATTAATGAGCGTTGTGGCATATGCTTGTATCGTTTTATTACTAAGCTGATTGAAAAATATTATTTAAAAATTACAAATAAATATTTCATGTTGTATTTATGGTAAAGCTTATATATAGAATATAGTGACTCTATTACATTTACTAGGTAAGTGTTTTTTAGCTTCACGCTGCATCCCGCACTTAGCAGTATTAGCCTTAGCCTCTCTTTTCCCATAAAGATATGTCCGTTTCCCACTTTCTGCCGAATTCTGGATTCATAATTTTTTATTGACTGACGGAACGCCGCGCTTAACCTCGTTAAAAGAGCGAGGAAATTAAAATTTTATATTTCATTTTCTCAAGTAGGAATCAAATCCACAACCCGACTGGTTATGTTTCGTTTTCACTCGAACATTAAGCCATTTTTATAAAATTTAAAAAAATCAATAGTTCACATATAGCTTTACAATCGCCCACATTTCTCTACATCGTTCCAAACATTTCTATCAACAAACACTGCAAAATAAAAACTCATCTATAACCGATACGTTGCGATACGATCTAAATCAACCACATGTTCCGTGGAAATTAGTGAAAAAATATTCAATGACCCTCCAATGGGTGATATCAATGACATTTAACTCCTAAATCGAATACGAATAGAAACTACCTCGGGGACATCGGGGGTATATTTTGTACAGCGTAAAATTGTCGAGTATTTTTTGCAATAAAATTCACCCTTTAAAATGCGGGGGTAGCGCCTAGGGGCTCAAGGGTTACGAATGGTTGATAGTTGGAGTGATCTCTTTGTAAATAAACGTGGCTGACGTTTGGTTTGGTTTTTTAGTTTTTGTAAGAGAATTTTAGAATATATGTGGGTATATTACTATATTCTTAAAGATGTTTTATAATTAAAAGATGTCGCTTTATATATAACTAGTCTACACAATCTTATCATCCTTTTTTATATGATAAGAAAATAACTTTAAATGTGAACCTTACATAATAAAAAAATAAATTAGCTAGCTATTATAATTTGATGTTCATATCAAACCAATTTTATAGAGGAAAAATTAAATTTATTTTCATTTTAATAGAAGTTTTACTTCTGAAATGAGAAAAAACAGTAATTAAACAATTTAATATACCAAAACGTAAATAAACGTGTAACAAAAAGATTACAATAGCATTGAAACCTTCAAAAATCGTTTAACGTTAACCCTTGCGATGGCATATTTCCACCCAGCGGCACCGCGTCTAAACGACCCCGTAATTGATAAGTAAAGGAAAAGAAGAGTACCGCTTATACATATTTATGAGATCCCGAAAATTGCTACGGGACCATGTGAACGGTAGCACTTGCTGTCTCATTATGTTTTTAGGGCACTTTGTTATTGCATCTTTGATCTTCGCGAACGAAATCGGTGGATTTCTGTGTGTTTTGTTGGTTGGGGGTACGAATTTTGTTATGGTAATGTAAAGGTTATTGTGACAGTTTTTTTTGTGGAATATTTTTAAATACTACATACAGGATTTTGTTTACTGTAAAATCTTTTTCACTGGCAGCTGAAGCACCATAGCTTAAATGAAAAATATTTATATCTTATATTTTTTTTTCAATAAATACCATATCTTTAATACAAATGAATTTTCCTTTACTTCTGTTTCCAGTACAATGAAATTAAATAACTAATTTTCTTCTACAGTATTGTCGTCACGTCCATCACAAAATTTGTCTATAAAGAAAATCTACATCTCCATTACGAACAAAGATATAAAAATTCACAAAAAAATCTATTACACCTGAACTTATCCAAATTTATTAGCGTAAACGTGTTCCAAGGGAGACATACTAGACGAGCGACGCGACGGTGAAAACCACAATAACAGAACTTTATCCTCTCAAACGCAGTATACATATCTCTTTAGTAAAATAATTATTTCTTAAACGCCGCGCTGTAGCTAGTAATATGAAATAACCGACGACTTTATATTTTGTCACTTTAAGATATATAAATATATCTTAAAGTGAC
>DVQM01000440.1:0-17571 GCA_018231645.1 Heliconius ricini
AGCGCGGCGGGCGCCGGCGACGAGTTGCTTGTACCGAGAGCCCCCACTAGAGTGCGCGACGCCCCCACGAGGGACACCGCACATGACGTTAGCTCGTTGCGAGCTCGCTAAATAAATCGATTGTTCTGACTTAAATTTTAAGTGAAACTATGAACTATTTTATTATTGTATTTTAGACAGAGTAACGTTTAAAGTTTCTTATTCGATTTAAAGCTTTATTTAACAATACAAGTTTTTCGTTGTAGTAACAAAAAAAATTACTTAAAATTTTACTTACTATAGGAAAGTCACACACATTATACATTTTTTAATATCTTTTCTAAGAAGGTATCCAACTTTCTCGACAGCGATACACACTCAAGAGCAATGGGAATAACAAAAATGTTTATCTTCCATTTTTATTGGATATACAATTATACAAACATTTTATATAATAATATTCGAAAGTTTTAAAGCGGTTAAAATCTTTTATAAAAATTATCAATTTAGACTATTTAAAAACCAAATAATATATGAGAACAGTTGTAAAATTACCTGAAATTTAACTTCATCAATATCCTCCCCTCCACCGTGTGCGTGTTGGTGAGAACATTTTTGGGCAACTTGATGCAACCTTTGCAATAATCCATCTACCGCCACCTCAGTCTTACAAAGCAAATTCTCTATAGACACATGCCCATTATTGGATTGGAACTCGGGAAATTTCACTGTAGGCGGAGAAGGAGGCGTTGGTATATCATCTATAACGTCTTCCTTAAACCGTACATGATTTTGAACTTTTCCAGTCGGGCTTGCTGTGTCCCGCTTTAATTTTCTATCCAAAGGAGGACTAAATATGCGGTCTAATGGCGCGCCGTTTAAGAGATCAGGTCGATTGCTAAAACGTCTACCCATTTGTGGAGAACAAAGTGATAAAGCTGTTGACATATCTTTTTTTTTCAAAATTGTATTCTTAGTTTCGGAGTTACAGCGAACGTGACGATTTTGTAATGTCATGGAACTGTAATTTTGACTTAATTTTAGAGATTCATCGTCTGTTAGTCTGTTTTCGATTTCAAGATTGCGATAAGTGTTTAAATTTCTTTGGAAATGAGGAGATCCGATGCTGGCGAGACGTTCTGTGCGTATTGGAGATAACTTTGGTGAATTTTTAATTTTAAGGACTTCAATACTTGGTACAGGAGGAAGGGGTGGTTTCTTAGGTGGAAGGAGTATCGGCGGAGGTGGAGATAAAACTCGATTTTCAAGTCTTGGTGGTAACTGTGGTGGATTTTGCCCCTCATTTATGTCACACACGACTTTGTAATTCAGTTTTCTGTTATTAAGCGTGCTGAATTGGTTGGTTTTTATGTCAACTGCGCTTAATTCAGTATTCGTACAAGTGAATGAGTTCGATCTCGGCCTTGGCGCAGGAATTGGAGGTACTTTAGGTGGTCTCTCAGGTTTTTTAAGCTCGATACTTTTTCTTCTGGGTGGCGGTCGGATTTCACAAACATCTGGCATTGAATCAGAATTTTGAATATGACCTTCTATTTTTTCAGTTTCATCATTACTATCGTCGCTTTTGTTTTTATCTTTGCTACAACACGAAAACATGCCTTTTCTTTCTACAGTAGGATATTCAATAATGTGTGCGTTTCCATTAGCATGCTTATCGTTTATACTTTTTCTTTTACATTTCGGTGAGTCGGACTTTTGATTTTGTGGTTTACTTTTATCTTTTAAAAGTAAACTGTTTCGGGCATCACTCAAACCTTTCACCGTAAACATATTTCTAATTTCGCTAACACTAAGAGCTCCTTTTATCACATCCCCATTTGGCTGTTTTATATTTTGTTCCTTATCGCATTCATTTGTATTAATATTAATCGAATCCCTGTTTAACGTTGATGAATTGGAACCAGGCGGTGGTGGTATTATATATGACATTATTTCTTCAGGTGTTAATTCGATAGCTGGAGTTACTTTGACAGTTGGAGGTTGTATAGTGACATTGGCTATAAATTCTTCCAATTCATTACTTTTTGGTATATCTTCCCTATCTGCGAAGGATGGCGGTACGATAGGTAGTATTTGAGGCACTTGTGTGGAGCAGTCTAACTCATCGGGAGTTTGGGGAGGAGGTATCAAAGTTAAATCTATAAGCTCGGCGTCGTTATCTATAATACTTTCTTGATAGTAATATGGAAATTCTGATGCATTATCTTCTCTATTGCTCTTTTCACGTAGTTGTTTTAGATATTCCTTTAGGTTAGTCTCTTTCGGATCTAATGTCGCGTCTGGACTATGTAAGCCAAAACTAGTCCTGATTGCTTTGTTAGTGGACTTTTGGTGTTTCCGTATTGGACTACTAGTTGGTGTGTATGATGAATCATTATCACTTTCGGAATACACTACCTCAGTATTAAGAGCTAATAAAGCGTCTGTTAAGCCACAATTATTTAAAATCGCGCTTAAGCCTTGTGTTTGTCCTTTGGTTAGTTCATTATCACCTTGTTCATCTTCAACAGACAAACCATTTAACCCTTGGTTAATTGTTTCAGTCAAAAGTAACAGCGAGTCGCTATGTTTAAGAATACCAGGCGCATCATCCACATTGGACATTCTACTATTATTAGATTCTGTATCGCTTTCTAAATGATCCACACAAGTTTCTTTACCAACTAGTTCATCCCGCAAGATACCATTATACGCAATTTCATTAAAATCACAATTCTCAGTCAAATATTGTTCAGAGTTTTCAACTAGTTTTTGCATCTCAGCAACTCTACGCAATACTTCCTCGTTTTTAGCCTCAACTATTCGAGGATTGCTTGCATTTTCTAATAACTCCATAGATAACACACTTTGTAGATCGAATCCCATACCATCATCGAGATAACAAGAATCATTCGGATCAAATAATCGATAATCATTTCTTTTACATTTATCGAATTGAATATCTTGTGCGTGAGGATTGTTATCATATCCTACAAGAGGACTGTTATTGTTGCTGTGATTTCTATTAGCGATGCTAGTATTCATATTAGAATCTAGGTTAGTTTTAAATTGTTCTGGAGTGGAATGATAGGGGGGTGGCATGCTATATATGGCGAAATGTTTCTTAGCTATTATCAAAGGATCGTCGTAGTGTAAGTAACTCCATTTGGCGGGTGTAACGTTGTGCTGTGATAAGTATGGTGGAGCTGCAAATTAAAAAAAAAATATAAAATTTGGGTATGTTGAAATAAGAAGTTAATGTAATATTTTTTTTGTCAATGTACATGTTTGGCTAGATGGTTGATGACATTGTGTTCCGGCAAAACACAATATTTATAAAACTTGAATATTTATCGCATTTTTTTTTATTTGTCTATCTCGCATAATGTAGCAGATTCGTAAAAATAAAGAAATATATAACTTACCAATATCTTCAGTAAGAGGCTCTCTTTCAAGTTCTACGTTCAGCTCCTTCCCAGTTGCGAGACGATAGTATCTATAATTATAAAAAAAATATAAAAACATTTTTGGTCACCTAACATTTTCTTATTATTTCAGTTAAGTCACCCAGGATATGTAAATGAGAATTTTCTTCAATTTTTTTAGCTTTACAGTGTATGCAATACATAGCAGGGTAGGTATGAGAAAACTTGCTTGACGCATCTCGGTCATGCTAGTGAGAATCAAACTCCCCATCATAGTGTTTGTAGGCATTGCCTGTTAACTGGCAAAACTCAATATCGCGCTCAGACTCCTTACCAGCGTAAAAATGAAATATTACATTCCCTCGAGTGGGCATCGAATCCACCATCGTCGCGTTAACGTTTACGTTTGCAACCTACAAAATCACACGCTCGTGTCCTTGACACCACGACAATCTCGCAGCCTCTCCTTTTTCTATTCTTCGAAATATGAAATACATGAATTTTTCAAAAATAATTAATTCAAGAATAAGATTTAAATAAAGTTTTATTTATATGTATAGTATATGTACATACCCAGCAATTACCAGAGGCATTTCAGCCGCATCTCTTTCATCCATCAAAAGAGCAAGAACACGATCTCTCTGTAAGAATATAGCGACATCTGCGCTTCCAGAACATTCACTTTTCACACGAACACCTTCCACTTCCTCTAATGTCGCTATGGATTGTGGCTGGAAATAAAGTTGAGAATTGATTAATATCTGGAATAAAATAAAATGAATAAATAAAAAAACAGGTATCATTGAGGTGTTTCGCCTCCTTCCGCCTTGTCGCTTTGATAGTTAAAACAGTCGCACTTTCACACACACACAAGTTTTAAAATAAAGCCAAAATCGCTGAAGAACAGAATATAATTTTATCAAAAAAAATATTAAAAAAGGCAAATTTTCATTTTAATAACATCTATTTAATTTAAAAAGACTTCAAATTATCCATTGTACATATGGTCTGAGTTATTTTCCCAATTAGAATTTGTTATGTGTTGTATACACAGCTTTGGATCATTCTCATTTGACTACTCGAACTAAGCCGCAGGTAAAACTAGGTTATCATAAGAGAGTGCCAATATTAGGGAACGGTGTACCTAACACTAGTTCCATCTGCCTAACCTGTTGTGTATGATTTATTTATTTATAATCATATAAAGTACATACGATATTATTATACGAGTTATTTCTAGAATAACACTTCGGGTATGGCCACGGCTTTGCATATTCACATATGTATGTACGTTCGTGTGCCGAAATTTTGCATAAATGTCTTAATTTCATTGATACTTGAATTTTCCTTCTTTAAAGCATTAGGGGTCCTGAGCTTTATATGTAGTATAACCCAATAAAAACGTTTGTACTTGTCTAAAAGGTTTAAAGTTTTCAAATGTTTTTTTTATAAAAAAATAATAATAATTTACCACACTGTTACTCCTCCCAACGATCTGACTAAGTCCAAATCTGGGTGAAACTAGCAAAACTCGTTCTGGACGACTACTGCTGAAGCATTTGGCACCGTAGCTTGGTAATCCTGCTACTATGTCTAAGTAGTGGAGCTTTGCCTGAAAACAAAGGAATATGACTGACATGAATGACTAAAATTTCGACTGTCAAAATAAAAAAGTGAAGATATTAACTTTTTTGACATGATTTTTTTTATTAACTTTGCATTGTATCCCGCATTTAGCAGAGAGAACCTAGTGTTGAGACACTTCACATCTATATCTATATGTGTCTATATCTCTATGTATATATATCTCTATGTATCTATATATCTATATCTATATGTATGTACCGCCCAAATCCTCTCAGGATTTGGGCGGTACATACATACATTGCGGATTGAGTTGCGGGACTCAACGCTGCGCTTTTAAAAATTGAGGCTTGCTGCCTCAATTTCATTACAACACACAAGTAAAAATATATTTTATACATTAAATTTACTTACTTGTAATTGAGTCAAATGTCGTTGGCTGCCCGTCATTTGCGCGTTTAATTTCAAGAAGTGTGCCACGAGACGCCTTAATTCTTTACGCTTCATACTCTCAAGTAAACTTCCCGGCACGAATCTTTCCAAGCCGAATTCTCTTCTGAAATTATTAAAAAGGAAACTCATAAATAGAAATGTTGTAAGTAATTAAACAAATATAAAACATGACGATTATGATGTCGTTTATTTAAAATAACAATTTTTAACATGTCCACATTGTAATTTTCTTTTATTGACTTCATTTACTATAACTTAATTTTTAAATAAATACCTACATTTTTGATTTTTTGATTTTTTTACCTACACTAAAAAGTTTTGGCTCAATTGTCATTGCCAAAGTAGTGCAGTTGTGATATGTCTAATTTAAACAATACTAAAAAGTACAAATCCAACTCGGAAGAATGCTTATGTATAAAATATTAATTCATGTGGTTAAAAAATGTGCTTTTTAGTTTTAGTAGTCACTCTAATGTCATCTAAACGACGGTAAATATAGAAGTAAGGCTAGGTACTCGCTTTTTCCTTGTTAAAGATAAAAAAAATCTTGTTGATCGTGTTGTTGCAAATATAAAAAGTAGTAAACGTACAAAATGTTTACAACATTTCAACATACTATAACTAACATGATAAATAACAGCATGATTCAACTGATCAGCAACATGCTATCAAAATTAATCTTTCAAAATATCAGGAAAAAAGTCAGAGTCACATCCAAATGTTACCTAACTATCAAAAATTATAGTGTATCCCGGACACAGCAGGGTATGCAGAAGGAACCTAGTGTTACGCATCTCCGTTCCCCATTTACCGCCGAATTTTGGAGGCGTTGCGTGTTGAGTGGCAGAACTCTAAGCCCCGCGGTGCCTAAGCACCAGAGTGAATAAATGAAAATATAATGAGGATCGAACCCACAACCGGTCGGGTTTACAGTCACAGCTTGTGCCCCTGCACTACGACTGGCCTTCACTGAACTCACATGGCGATACTGCATTACTTATAAAATCAAACCTCTTACATTACCCGCAAAATACAAGCCATTCAGGTTAAGATTAATTTTAACAACCAGACATTTCACACAGTTAGATTTCTTTGCAATTATAGGAAATCTATAAGAAATAAAGACAAATCTGTGCAGGTAAACCTTCACTCTTAGGAAAACACCTTGCCCTTAACTCTGCTACGAACGGAAAAATCCCATAAGCAAAAAAAGCTTGATATCTTGGTAAGCACTTGGATCAACACTTAACTTGGAGAAACGACTAGAAGCGAAAAATAACAACCCAAAAACAAGAACAAACTTACTCAACACCTTTCACAGTCAACTTAGCAGGCGACATATTATGTGCCAACGCGTGCTGATGTATATGCAGGGCAGCTAGACGCAACGCTACATCAGGTTGCAGTTCCGGAGCAAATCTATCTTGAGCTACATCATTACAGCATTGAAGATAGAGGTAGTCGAGAGCCGCTAGGTCCTTTTGGGCTAATTCAGCGGATGATGAAGGCATGAAGACTACGCGGAAAAGACAGCGCATTTTGTGTGATCCTGGGCGTGCTGCGATCTGGAATTTTTTGAAAATTATATTGATTAAACAATTAAGTTTAGAAAAGTACCTACCGTCTTTAAGTAGTTTTTTTTAAGTAATTCAAATTGTAGGCAAAGGAGATCTCAACATTAATTAATATAACAAATATTTAATATCTTACCCGAGCCAAAGATTCCTTAGGGTCCAACAATGTCAACTTATTCCTTCTCAAACTTTTCACATGTTCCACCACTAAATTAAAATGTTCCTCAGCAGTAATACACAGTTTATCTTTCAAACTGGTGACCACATCAGCGACGGTGGTCGTCGTGTCGTATTTGAAGGACTTGGTTTGACCATTTTCTAGGAAAACTTTGAGAACATTCGCCATTGGAGGTAGACAGAGATCGCCGAGAGAAAATGCAGAGGGCTGAAAAAGAGTGGAAAAAAATATATTATTCTTTTATCCGTAAAACTTTATAACCTTACATCATTTATCAATCATCAACGTAAGAAAATAGCATTTTTAAAAATATGAATTTGTATTATTTTACTTGTATTAAGATGCTACAACAACATATTATTTTCTTATCAAGAGAATTTCTATAGTTTAAAAAAGTACTAACTAGCTAGCTACTATATTTTTACTATTTTCTATATATATTTTAAGGCGTATGAAAACGATTAATGATTTTCTCCAGTTTTCTTCAAGTATTAATATATTCGTACAACAATAATTGTACTCACAGGATACATAGGCGCTCCATTCAACTGAACTGAATCAGCAAATCTAACCCTAGGAGGTCTAGCTCTCAATCTAGCTCTTTTAGCTGCAGATAGGAAAGCTGATCTTCTCGCCAAGTTCCCACTCCTCGCGGGTTGACAAACACGCAGTGTTACACGATCTGAACAAGCTCGAACTGCGGCTATCACGTGTTCACGTGCTGCTGAGCTTACATCTTCGCCATTCACGCATAAGATTTGGTCACCAGGCTCCAGCTGGAATGCAAAATTTTTTATTTAATGTAACTATATTTTGTCTTTTTGAGTCAATAACGTCTTTGTCATAACTTTTAAACAATTACAAACTACAAATCAGTTTTTTTTTATTCTTGCATTTACCATAAGTAATCTGTTCTCTTCTATTCATCTACTTTAAAGAGGATGTACATACTATATATTGAAACTCAATGCGGCTATTTACAGTACAAAACGAGGACGTATAAGATAAAGTCAAAAATCAAAGTCAAATAATTTTATTCAAATAATTTACCACCACTAAAGTTAATTCTTCAGATCAGAGAAGAAGCGGCGCAAGAAACTTATATTTTTAATTCAATTACCCATAAAAGTCCCATAAAAGAATTATGGACCCGATGCAATCGGGTTACAGGTGCAATAAGTATATGTGAATAAATATAAATAAATCAGAGACCAGTCGTGTCGTAGCGGCACTAAGTGTGACTATAAAACCAAATGATTGTGGGTTCGATCCCTACTCGAAGAGATGAAATGTTTACTGAAACATTATTTAATATTTCTTTGCTCTGGTGTCGAGGCTAAGCGCGGCGTTCTGACACTCAACACCAGAAATTGCCTCGACACTAGAGCGAAGAAATGGAAATAAAAATGTATTTTTTTTTATTATTCTAATTATTTAAATATAATTCTAATTTAAGCCCACAATCGTATCTATCTAGTTAATCACATATATATTTTATGCTGAATAGATAAAAGTGATTAAGACTAGGAGCAATAATGCAAGGTAAACCCTTCTTTAATTTAAGAACAGCAAACTTTTTAGCACATACAGGTAAAATGGTATGCTTTTTAGTATGCTTGAAACGAGCATGCCACTCAAGTTGACACATTTACTTTTATTTAACATGCTTTTTTTAACAGTTCCATTTTTAATAATTTCATTTTTTTAACAATTCAAAATGTTCCAATATGAAACAACTAATTTTAGAGTTTTTCCGTCACCCCAGAGGGACATTTTGTACGCGTACCTTCGCGAGCGCCTGATCATCAAGCATGTTCTCACACCCCCTTCCCCCAGCGCTGCAGGAAGCATGCTTAAAAATCGAACGGCTGTCGATTTTCGAACAAGTTCGAAATAAGCATGCTCGTTATTAGCAATAGTTTGACACACATACTACTAAGTAGTAATGCTCAATAATAGCATAATCTCGTGCTGGTAATGAGCAAGGAAACATAAAGTAACTTGAGATAATTCACAAAGTAAAGCAACAATACAGAAAAATAACAAAAAAAGATATTGAAATATAATTGTATTTTTTGAAGTAACTTAGTTAAACACTCACCTTTCCCACACTCGGTGAATTGTCCGTAACGAAACGCACGAGCACCGGCTTTTCGGAACCAGCCACGAAACCAAAACCAAGTTCAGGATCTCTGTCCAAGACCACATCACGAGGAGCTGGTGGTGATTCACAGGAGAGGCCTTCTGGCGCCACGTACGTCGTCGTTTTGTTGACATGGCTGAATTAAGAAAAACGGGAATGTTTTATTCTTTTAGCTTTACCAATTATTTAGTTTCTTTTTATGACACATGTGTAACTTCCTTAACGTAAAACTTTGCAGTTAAGAATAAGTAAGAATATTATGAATTTGATCGACAATCGAATCGACGTTTTAGAAAATCAAAATTTTAATTTTAACTGTAATTAATAAATTATACAACTATCTTTACCTTTACTATACTTACTTTAGAAATCTTTACTATACTTTAACTTTGAAAACCAAAAGATGCTCTAAAAATATCTCATGTCTTATATGACATGAAATATTTGCGTCTATGCTGTCTGAGAAAGGCGCAAGCCAACTTGATGTTTTGAGACACTCCGCGCCCCACTTTCCGCGCAATATTATTGATATTACTATCACGTCTCGTCTATAGCGATATATGAATCAAAAATAACTCTTTCGCTTATACGTATACGTGTGGCTGCGAAACTACAACTTCTATAACAACGCTTACTTAATATAATATGGTTTCCCTCGACAATCTAACGCTTGTTCCCATCCGTATGGCAGATCTTCTTCTTGTGGACTGTCACCTTCTTTCACCGGCCAGCTCTCTACTGGTGGCAGCCAACTTGCTGTTCTTGTGATATGACTGAAAATTAATATAAATAATGTTTTATATTTGTCATTTCTTTCTTATATATCAATAAATAAAATTTTAAAATTCTATTACACTAAAACTAAAGCAATTTGTTTTTATTAAGGCTAACGAGTTCTTTTTGTTCAGCTTCACGCTAAATCCCACGTATAGCAACGTAGGCAGAGGGAGCATAGTGTTAAGACACACTCCGGTCTCCACTTTCCGTTGAATTCTGAAGGCATTGTGTGTTGAGTGGCAAAACTCAACGCCGCGTTTCACCTCGACTACAGAGCGAAGAAATGAAAATTATTAAAATATTTCATTTCCTCGAATGGGAATCGAACCCACTACGTGCCCCTTTTACAGTTACACGCTTGTGCCTCTGCGCCACGACTGCCCTCAGATTTCTTTTTTGTAACATAAAATATAAAAATATTAAACCTATGTATGCTAATATTATTGTGATGAACAGTTGTTTTGGTTTTACAAGTTAATCTCAAGAAAATTCAATTGGAAAAAAGTAAGATAGTCCAAGAAATTGGAAAAAAGTAAGAAATCCAAGAATATGTTGTATCATATCATATGATGTTAGTTTCGATGTAGCCCGCGGTTCCAGCCAGTCCTAATGAACTTTTAGTTTTTTCTAGTAAAAGCTTTTCTACATTAAATTCAAAAATAAGTAATACAAAACGACATCATATAAAAATATATTGAAAGAGCTTTACATAATAGCTAATTTACACAGGTATTTCACTGATCCATAAAGAAGTAAGCCATATTGTACATAGATTTGAATACGGTTTACACTAAAATACAGTGTGATCCAAGAATTTTGAAAATACAAGCAATTTGTAATCTAACGTCGTAAAAAAATATTAAAATTGTTTTTATTATTTGTTAAAATCAGTTTAAGTTGCTATCCAACTAAATAAAATTAACTGTCAAAATCAGTTCACACGGGCGAAGTCGCCAAGACCGGAAACAACGCTTACATAAAATATAAAAACACCATTTATATCTTCGCTGTAATAAAAAAAAACGTCGACATAATACGTATCATCAAAAACGCTTTACATAATAGCTAATTTGCGCAGGTGGTTCTCTGACCCAAATAGAAGTAACCCATATTGTACGGATTTCGTAATGAATGTGCGTTTACGGGGTCGCAAACGAGGGCCCATATTTTTAGTATCATCCCTCAAGCATTTTGCGCATTTGTTTTGGAATAAATTGCTCTATTTATATCAGCTACAACAAGCTGAAAAGAAAAAAAATAATTTCCATCTTTTTCTAAGTTAGTATGCGGATTAAATACAATATACATAGTGAATTGTTTTATATGTATATTTCTTATTTTTTGGGAGGCCGTCCGCCTGCGCCGATAGAGACACAAACTTATAAACATGATGGTTGTGGGTTCGATTTTCACTCGGGATAGTGAATTATTATTTAAATATATTTTCATTTTCTCCGTTCTGGTATCAAGGCAAAGCGAGGTGTTGCCCCTCAACACGCAATGCCTTGAAAAATTCAACAGAAAGTGAGGGAGTGTTTTAACATTAGGTTCCCTCTGCCTACCATGCTATATGGGAGATTATAGCGTGAAGCTGATTTTTCAATGAATGAACAATTTTCCGATTTTTTAGGCTGCAAGCTGTATCCTATTCATAGCAGGGTAGATAGAGTAAACCTAGGAACCTAGTGTTAAGACCCTTTCCCTTTAAGATACTTCCTATTACTCTTTGTCTCATTTTTTTTAATTTAAAAATATTGACATATCCTATATTTAGCAGGGCAGACAGACAAAACCTAGTGGTGTATAGATACTGGATAATGAAAGATACTCTGTTCTCCACTTTTCACCGAATCCCACACTTAGTGTTGAGTGTCAAAATTCAACGCCGTGCTTTGTCTTGCCAAAGCAGGAAAATGAAATAATTTCCTAGTGAGGATCTACAATGATCTAGTTTACAGTTGTAATATAATATTAATAAAAAAACTTTTTAAAAACAAGCTTTCAGCCATTTCAAAGAGTGCTGTATTTTACAAATCAGTCAGTTTCTTCGTTTAATAGCAATCAATCTATATTATTTTGTTGCACCATTTTGTTGCGGCGGCCATTTTGGATTAACAACAATAAATGATTATATGTTATTTCGTAGTCATCATAACTGAGGTCGTGATTCAAATTTCAGTATTTACTACTTTACTTCACGTAGTTTTACTCATCTGGTCTTCTAAAGTATCTTATGTTTACATTTGTAAGTATAATTACAGATACTATAAGTGAAGGAAAGGAACGAAAAAGAAGAATCAAAAGTAAAAAACTAAAGTGAAAATTTGAATTAATTAATTATTAATTTAATAAAATATTTATCAAAACCAGAATCAAATCACGATTTTTTTTTTAATTTTTTCACATTAAGGTGTATGTTTCATGCCATACAAAAATTTCAAACGTCAATGAATTAAATAAACGGGTAAAACTAGGCCGTCGTGGCGCCCTAGTACAGTAGCGTCATTCGTGACTATAAACGTGATGGTTGTGGGTTCGATTTCCTTGCGGGGTTACACACACAATACACTATTTTTTTTATTTCTTCGCTCTCTTTACAAACAAAGTGCGGCGGTGGGCTTGATAGGTGTCAGGTAGGTGTGTGAGGAACGGTAGGTTCCTACTACCGCCACTTCAATTACCATACAATTCCATCAAAAGTCAAAAACTTAATAAAAAGAGATTGAGTGATTCAACTTTATTCTTCTTTCTAAGCTAAAAATATTAAAGTTTTATAACGTTATATCATAAAAAAAATAATAAATAAAAATTAAGAAGTACCACGTAAAAATTAAGAAGTATAAGCGGAACCACGAGTGGGTCACTTATGTACATTAATTAATTATTACAACGTTCCTCCTGGCAGCT
The DNA here is from genome assembly GCA_018231645.1 of Heliconius ricini. Taxonomy (NCBI): domain Eukaryota; kingdom Metazoa; phylum Arthropoda; class Insecta; order Lepidoptera; family Nymphalidae; genus Heliconius; species Heliconius ricini. Next base: position 13,021 of record DVQM01000440.1, read on the forward strand.
CGGCAGAAAGATTTTTTTACGAAAACAACCATGTCTAAGGATTGTTTCAAAGAATAAATAATCATTTTCGAGAGAGAATGCTGTTTGCTGAATATTTTATAAGACGCCTGGACGGAAATATCTTATTTTTGCCAAATATTTGTTTATACTTACTTGAGGCAGTACTATTTGAGTACATTTACAGGCTTGTGCTCTTGGCCCAGGAGCAGCCTTCAAATATGTGAAAGCGACGGTTGTGAGTTCGATTCCGTCTCGGGGAATTAAAATTTAAATATTTTCATTTTCTCGCTCTAGCAACGGAGCAAGTTCCGTCATTCCTCCTGGTAGAATTCGGTGGAAAGCGTGGAACATAATTTCTTAATAGTGAACGATAGGTTGCCAAATACAGCGGGAAGCAAAAAAAAAAGTTTTTAAGTGTAGGCTTCTTGCATAATATGATAGACTAGTGGCCGTAATAGTGTAAGCAGAGGGAACATGAGAACCTAGTGTTAAGACACTCCATTCACAGTTTTCTATCGAATTATTGTAACTACTTCTTATAACTCAACGCCAAGCTTTTTTATGAAAATATTTAATATTGTATTTCCAGTAATGGGAATCGAACCCATAACCTGTCGCGTTTACAGTCGCACACTTGTGGCCGTCGCCACGACCTGCCTCAGATATACATATAAATATAAATACCTATTGTACAAATATTCATACAATTCCATCAAAATATTATCATCAGAATCAAACTTTGGAAATGCATTAGGCAACCTTCACAAAGTAATATAAGGGCTTATAAAGACGCTTTCAAGCATATTAGACTTTTCCGGCCCTAATATAACAGTCATCAAAATTTCCTTTTGGTTGTTACTTTTGTCAATGCCAATCTCTACCCTAAATAAAGAAACTTACAGTACGTATTACGAAATGAGTTAAAGGGAATTTTCGAAGCAATTTAACATCTCTTCTATGTGTGACATTTGGAACAATGTGTTTAGATATAATGTGAGGGCTGGTACTTAACATTTTTATAATGTATTCAAATGCAAAATAAAGATATAAGTTCTTTTGACGACTTTCTTTTTTTTTTAACGTTCGGGTCACCTGATGGTAAGTGATTATTGGTAGTTAAGGCGGGTTGGGCACCGGGGCCCAGCATTAACTGATGTGAAACCCAGTGGCTTAAAGCCACTACTTCACGCCGGTTTTAAATGCCGGGGGTGGTAATGATCCGGTCGAGTCTGCCCATGCGTGTTGCCATTGTTGGCGACGTGACTCTACCACACGTACTTTAGTCGCCTCTTGCGACACCACCAGTACCAGGATGTTCCGATTCTAGGCCGGGATTATACACGGCACGAAGAGTAATATATAATAGCGTTGGTAATAAAAAACATTTTCCAGTTGTTATTTCTTTTTATTACACCCTTCATTCTTTATCATACATAGCAAGGTAAGTAAAGAGTTAGAGACAACCTACTGTCAAGACACTCTGTCTCCAATTACCACCTGATTTCAACACATTCGGTTGAGTGGCAGAACTCAACGGAATGCTATGTTTTACCAATATAAATGTACCTATGGTACCTAGTTGTACAAATCTGGGAGTTTTACGGGGCTCACCGTGCAGCTTCTTAATTCAACATTGAACGGTTTTCGTTTTAGAGTATTAATAAAATTCAATTGTACTTGGTCTCTAAATTCCAACACGTTTAAATAAAAAAAAACAGAAAAAATGGCTTCAAACAGGTAAATTTGTCCCTTTCTTGTGGAGACATTTTTCAGACTGCAATATGTAAATGACAACAAAATCATATAAAAAGAAGTTAATCAAAGATAACATGAACTTAGTGTAACTTGCATCTAACGCATATGGTCATTTGACGTTGCCGTTCATAATTTATAAAATACATGATTAAATTTTTCTCGGGAATCGTTTGATTTGTTTAAATCGCTACTATTTTAGTCTCGGCTCCACTGTAAACGTCGGCTGTCGTGTCTTGACCAGACAACTTCTCACACATTTGGTACATAGTTATAAACAGTACTTAATATTATTTTAGATATTTTTCACACAATATTGGTTAAACTTGCTTGCGATTTACTGATAATAATAAATATAATAATAGTAAACTTACTATTTTTACATATTTCATGATTTCGGCAAAAGAGTCAAAAGTAAAGGCATACTCTTCATTTAAACTGATAATGAAAACTGTTTTTGCAATAAGGGGCGCGTGCAATTTCAAGTGGGCATCGGAAGTTTAAGTTAAACAAGCCAGTAAAAAAGAAGTGGAAAAAAAGTGAATTAGACGATTGTTCATGTCTTATTTGTGAACTGGTCAGGAGTGGATCCAATTCTCTTAATTTTCTTTTTTGCATTAATCCCGGCGTATGTTGCTAGGGTTTGGATTCTTGATTAACATACTTAGGTGATGCTCTTGGAGCTTATCTGCTACGTCACGGATCCCAAGACTACCTCGAATTTATGTGTTGCGTATGCGATTAGACCGCGTTATACTGCCCTCACCATCAAATTACCCTCAACCACTTCATTTCCGTGACGTCGTCATTCGCATTTGCCTTGCACTCGCTGCTGTATAAAAGAACCGGTCGGATGAGGCTGTTGTATATCAGCCCCTTGAGCTTGGGTGATATTCTGCGATCGCAGACACACCAATGACCTCTCGCCATAGGCTTAGGCAGCGCTTATTCAGGCTTGGGCATCATGATCGACAGCTGCGGACTTGTGCATAATGGATCCCAGTTTCTGAATCCTTGACCTATCCTATAATATTGAACTTGAACCTATAATATGGATAGTGTTCAAGTTCGGGTTCCAACAAGTGTCTTCAATAGCCGCAAATAAATTGAATAAAGATGGTTATTAACTCATCTACCTGCTCAGAATGTTTGCCAAGTAGAGATTTTATACCGTAGATAGACTTAAAACTTTTTAATGTCTAATTATTATTGTATTATCTATAACTAGTTATTATAAAACTAATTTACTTGTAACTTTATTAGATATTTAAAAATAAATGTTCCTAAGACTGTTGCCATCCTTGTAATAATACTACGTTATCTAATTTTAGTTTTACGTACTTAATTGTTAATAGTGATGATTATTGATTGATTAATTGAGCGTTTAACTGCTTTTTGGTACCTCTAAATGTGAATCTTGTAACTTATATAAATGTACACTTCCATTGAGATTTAGGCTCGATTAAGTTTGTATTAAATATTCATGTTTAATTAAAAATGTACCTTTATGATGTACATAAAAGTTTTATTGCCTTTTTATTTCTCGAACTCTAGTCACTCTTTATCCCTATTAATATCAAAAAAAGAAGATTCACTTTTAGACCCTATTTAATTGCACTGTAAGTTGAGCGGCGTTGAGCTCAGCCACACAAACGCAATGCTTTAGGAATTAAATGCGAACGGAGTGTCTTTTTTCACTAGGTCCCCAGGTTGCCTCTGTCTATCCTGCTATATGCGCGATACGGCGTAAAGCTATTTACTATTTACTAAACAATCAAAAACTAGTTAAAATCTAATATAATTTAGTCACATTTCTAATGTAGGTAGGTGTATATAAAGTTATACGATAGTTACATTTCGCCCGTCCGCGGCATAACCGCAGGCACTCTGACAGTCTGCGGTTCCGCTAATTCAATTACCTACTTGTTGTTCATACTGTGATTTGCTTCCATTTTCATTTATATATTACATTGAGTTATATTATCGTATATTATATTTAACCTGTTATTTATAATAATATAATGAAGTTTCAGCTAGTTCAGATCATAGCGTTTGGCACTTTCTTCTTTTGGTTTAACGCACTAATCTCAGGAAATACTAGTTTAAATTGAAAGAAACTTGTGTGTTGGGTAGTTCACTTATTTAGGCAGGCGACGGGCGATATGACTGCGAAAACTGGGGGCGAAAGTTAGAGCGCGGGGGCGAGGTCTATAAGATAAAAAAAAATATTTTTTAGCATCATGATGTATTCTCCACATAACACAGTAGGTAGAAGGAGCTTGGGAACCTAGTATTAAGACACGCTATTCCCATCAAGACTCTCCGTTACCCACTTTCCGCTAAATTCTTTAGGCATTGCGTGTTGAATGGCGAACCGCGATACTCAACGCCACGCTTTCCCTCGTTATCAGGACGAAAAAATGAAAATATTAAATATGATCCCGAACGGGGACTCAAACCCACAACTGTTTACAATTGCACGTTAAACCCCTTGCCACGACGGTCTGCGCCATTACACAGATAGTAAATAAATAGAGACAATCATGTCGATTCAATCCAATAATCGTGTACCAATTATGTCCCCAAAATACGTTTGCGTAATCCAATTTCGTACAATGTATAAGTATTTTAATATTTTAATATAAAATAGAAAACAAGTAATAAAGTCTATTGAAGGAAATTAGTGTTACGACACTCCGTTCCTCACCTTTCTCCCAGTTTTATGGACATTGTGTGGGGAGTGGTAGTATTCAAAACCGCGTTTTATATGTATTATATATTTATGAGGCTATGCTTTTA
>DVQM01000441.1:0-17564 GCA_018231645.1 Heliconius ricini
CAGCGCCCGACGCGCCCGCCGAGTGCGCCGTCACTTAACTCTACTTACCCCACACATTACCTCTCTTGCCCATTTACTAACTGCCATGTTATCCTGTTTGTACTATTAAACTAATCAATTATTAAAAGCTGTAATCAATTATATAACCCACTAAGACTATAATGGGTGTAAAACACCTTAATTTTAAAAGTAGTTAATGAATGACCTTTGTTAATAAATATGTAGTTATTATATTTTTGTGAAAATCTTCGAAAAAATAAATTTTATAAAATATGACTTAAACCGCTGACTATACAAGCGCGGACCCATAATATTTTCTTTTTTATATCAATGTGTTGCCCTTCACCTGGCTAACTTTAATAAATAATATATAAAAAAATATATATAGATATTTTCAATGCAAGTGCAATGCGCTGTGACAAAAATTAAGAAATGTAGCAACTAAAAACTAAACGTTCTTGGGTGTTTTACACCTGTATAGGCTTTTAAGGGATAAAATGGCAAGTGTAGACAGCCTAACTGTGAAATTGCTTAAGTTACTAAACACAAACATTACATAGAATTGAAGTCCAAGCCAAATGGAAAATAAAAAACTGAAAAGTAGATTAAAATTTAAAAAAAAACTAGTTCTAAAGCAGTTTTATTCTTATTATATAAAAGTTTTCTTTTTCTCAAATAAAAATCTAGAAATAAAAACTAGCTTTCAAAATGGCGTTATTGATAAATTTGTGCCTATTTGTATTTGTGCCAAATAATACATGATTTTAAATCCATTTAATTATAATCAATTCCATAAAATCACTGGTTTTACACAATACATTTGAATTATTGAGTCTCGTTAGCAAAATTCCTAACACATTATTTCACTTTGCCCAACAATTTACCACAAGAATGATAATTATTCTTCCAAGAATTTTTTTGCTTTTCGATGATAATTTATCGAAATAAAAATTTATCGAACAGCAAGTCAACGTTTAGACATTATTTATAATAATTTTACATAAGCAACATATGACTTTTTGCTGTTATAAAAAAATCAATATAAATATTACAAAACTTATGTTTCTTTATATTATATTTATGAACTCAAATGTGCAACATTTTGTATAATTAAAAATGTGAACGATAGAATATATTGAATAAATATTAATATCACTTTAAGTTTATTCAATTCTGATAATATTAAAATATTGAATACCCCATATATTTTTATTTTTATTAAACAATACCTAAAACAAAACAAAGCTTAATCAAACAGTGAGGCGACAACAAGATTTTATTGTAATATTTTTTTCCTGTTTGTTATTGTGTGCTATTAAATAAATATAAATCATAACAACATTGTTTATCGATTTAAAAAAAACATTGATATTTATAAGCATATTTTTCTGTATTTTTTACTTGTAAGATCTTAAGATTCTTTTTGTGTTTTAGCTAAATAATATATAATTTTTCTTATACTTATTTACATTATTTTTATTGTTGTACTAGGTATTATTTTGTATGCCTAACATTTTGTGTTGTTACAAAAAATAAATTTTACTAACAATATACTAACAGTCCTCATGATTACTATAATAGTTATTAAATTAATAGAATATATTGGTTTGGTTAAATAAATTTTGAAAATATCATTATTGTTGTTTAAGGTATTCTGCAAGCCAAAACTCATTTTATTCAGTTTCACTCTGTATTCCGCACATAGGGTAGGGAGAGGGAACCTGGGAACCTAGTGTTAAGACGCTTCGTTCCTCATTTTCCGGCGAAATCTTGAGCCTAAATTTTATATTCGTAAAATCAAAAGAATTTGTATTAATTCTATCTATTTAATTTGAAGAATACATTTTTCTATAACACAACAATTTAAAATATAACACTACAAACTCTCAAAACTTGCTAAGCTTCATCTTTTTTCCCAAAAGGATTCATTTTTGAGAGCCAAGATGTTGTAGATCTGAAAGAAAAGAAGAAATTTAGTTCAAAATAAAATAAAAGTAAACTAATAGCATGATCTACTAGTATAATTGAAGTTTGGTGGTGGTCAAAGCAAAACGCGGCGTTAACTTCCGTCACTACAATATACTATGACTCAAATATTAGGCAGAAATCTGAGTGTTAACATTAGCTTTCCTTTGCAAAACTAAAATAAAATTAATTGATTCATGGCCACTGACACTTTATTGTAAGTGTATCAGAAGTAATAAAAATAATATAAGGGAGATTTCTCTTTATTGTAATAAACTAAATTACTTTTTATATATTTTAGACTTGGAAATAAGGTAACAATATGTTTTGTTTAAATTGAAATTTATGTTAATAAAGTCACTGGTAGTCACAGTAGGACAATGCTTGACTATAAACACAATGGCTGTGGGTACAATTATTTTTTTACTCCAAGAAGGTGGAGTGGAATTCAGTTCCACCATTCAACATGTAATGTTTTGAGGAACAAAAATAGAACGGGGAAAAAAATATAGAACAGACTCTTATGCATCTATATGTCAATTACAGGATAAAGTTTGTATTACAAATGAATGTGACAAGAAATGAAAAATTTAGTTATAAAAACTTACGATATTTCATCGGTTGTGGTGTTGTCAGTTTCAATTTCTGCAGCTTTTAATTTTTGAAGTAAATTTTTCCTATAGAGGTTTTTTAAAGGTACAGGTCTGTTTGCAGCTTCTTTAATCTTGGCTACTTTACTTAAAGCCTCATACCAGGAAAGCCCATACCACTCTATTTCTTCTGGGGTATACTAAATTAAATAATTAAAACAAGAATATATTATTAATTAATATGATTTACTGATTAAGTACAGTAATTTATAAATACAGTAGAAACCTAATTAACCAACTTGTGATGTGTGAAACCAAAAATGTGGATTCCAGGGAGAAGATCTCAGGGTAGTACCTGGGATTTGTATCAACTTGAGTAGAATGTGTAGTAGCAGAACTATGTTTAACCCTTGCCGTCATAGATCAAGCCTATTTGTAACTAATTAAATTAAAATGACCATACCAGTGTTGCATTTCAAAAATATTATAGAAATTAAAAGAAACTTTACTAAAACTTAGCTAAGTATGTGTTCCACTACTGTTGAAAGCTTTACAGTTTCTCTTACTATCACATGTCACACATCTACCTATAATAATGTTGCCTGAATAATACCAAATATGTGTGAATGATGTGCATATAATTAGGTCTCCACTGTATCTAATAATTTAAGATGACATAACTTACAGAAGACAAATACGTTTTATATTCTTCATAAACTTCTTTTTGTTTTTTTGGATCATATGCATATCTTGGACATCCATTCATGAGCTCAGTGAGGATTTGTTTTTTTAATTTCAAAGCTAACATTGAAACTAAGTCACATGCAGGTGTCTTAAGGAGATAGTGATCAAATCCATAATGATCATGAATTAATTTTATAGTTCTATCTGTTACAGTCACAGACAAATGTGTATTTAATACTTCAGATTTTACAACGGTTCTCTTAAGAACAGGCACCCAATAATGAGGCACTCTACGACGACGAGGATCTCTTTTTTGAAAGCCTATAAAGATATAAATTAATATTAAACCAGGAGTGGTCACTCTTTCTAATTTTTAAAAGGTTTTATATATGCATATTATTATTATTATTAATATTATCAGCTTCAGGCTGTATCCTGCACACAGCAGGACATTCAGAGGAAACCTAGTGCTAAGACACTTTGTTGCCCACTATCCGCCAAATTCTGGAGACATTTCATGTTGACACTCAGAAGAACTTGGCCGAACTCAGCGTCTCGCCTTGTCTCAACACCAGAGAGGAGAAATGAAAATATACATTTAAGTAAATATTTCAATTCCTTGAGAGGGGATCAAATCCATAACTAGTCGATCTAAGTCACACTTAGTGCCCCTGTACCAAACCTGGCCTCTTTAATATTAACTGCACAACTTTTTAATATAATAGTGATGGGGAACAATATACATAAAACAAAAAAAGGCTTTAAATAAAGAACCTATTAGAAGTAAGATTGAGGCTGTTGTGATGCAGATGGACAGTTTGACTGTAAATGCGATGGTTATGGGTTTGATTCCTTCTCACTGGAATAATTACTGACATTTCATTACTGTGGTAACAAGACAAAACCACGAGTTGTGCCATTGAACACACCATGTTTTTCATAAATGGGTGGAAATTAAGGAACAATGTTTCAACACTATTTTCCTTTAGACTGTAAGGTATGTCTAAGTGTAAAGCCTTTTATTTATTAGTTAGGCTTGTTCATAACTCAGTTAATATTTTTGTCAAAACTAACCTTTAACTACTGCTTCTCCACCCCAAATTCCTTCATGAATTTCAGACGGATATTTAAGAGGTATAGGAATATTTTGCACTGGTAATGTTTCACCAGTTAATTCGTCTCGCTTCCATTTACTATCTTGAGGGATATAATGAACAGCTGCAGGTTTAAGCACCTTCCATTCACGCCAGAATTTCTTGTAAGCAGGTGGTAAATCATTAGCTATACCAATTTCAAATCTGCTTTTCTTCTTAAATGTTTTGGATAGTTGGCGTACTGTCGCCTAAAAGAAGAAGAAACTTAATTATATTATGGATTAGATAAGGTCATAATATTCTACAACAATGTCAACAAATTGAAATGATGCAACATATAGACTATCAAGGTGGATTCCTATTAGATAAAGTAACAAACCTGGATACGTGAAGATGCCATTTAACTGAAATGATTTAGAGAATCATATACGGAAATATTTTTAAATAAATTAATTTTTTAGCTTTAGTTCACAAAAGCTGTCAAATAATTGACAATTGAAGGTTACTAGTGCTGTCCAACTCGATGTTATATTATATGTTCCATAATATTTTCTGAAATACAAGTTTAATAATATTTTCTGAATAAAATATTTATTATAACTAGTTAAGTATATTCATTGTTATATAAATGTAATATTTAAAAACAATATAAAATTATAACTCAAAAATTTATAGAATTACAATAATTATACAATAATTATCTGTTTCATTTGTCATCTGTGCTGACGTGGTTTAACACAAAAAAAAATCAAAATGGCAAGCAATAACAAGTGCCAAGTGGTGGTAACATATTAGATTTCTGTTTTCGTGTTTATTACCTTTATTTCTACATTATTAGAATCTATCTAAAGGTATCACTATTAACTATTACTGTGTCTTAGATTAAATTACTTATCGTTTTAATGTGTGCGGCGGAAAACATACAATGTCAGAAAGTAAAAACATCAATATTAATCCTGATCAGGATAAAAAGATCGAAGTCCCTGACCCCAATATAGCAGCGCCTAGCGATGTGTCCAGCGTTGCAGGAAGTGTTAAACATATAAAGGTAAATATTGTCATATTGAGCAGGTATAAAATATTACTTTAAAATTTGACAGTATGTTGCAATGTCCATATTGGTCATAAAGTCAGCATCAAATATAAAATGGTTAATTAACTGTTCTTAAAACGTTTATTTTATTCTTAATATATATTATATTACATGGCTTAGTAACGATATTACTAAACTAAAGTAATATTAGTTAACATTATTTTATACAGCATGCAACATCTTCTGAAAGACAAATAAAATTTGAAAGAGCTCAGAAATGCCTGGAAAATGCAGCTCTTGTGTCAAAGAGAATTAAGGAACATCGAAAAGCGACTGCTGAGCTACTTGGTCGTCCTTTTGGTATGTAGCATTTATTTTCAATTGATGGAATAAATCAAATCAAATCTCTAATAAGAGAGAACCTAGTGTTAAGACACTTTGTTCCTTACTTTCCGCAATATTATTATTATTTCTAATAAGAGAGAACCTAGTGTTAAGACACTTTGTTCCTCACTTTCCGCAGAATTCTAGAGGCATTGCTATGTTGTGTTTAGTAGTGGAACTTAATGCAGTGCATTGTAGAAGTGGAAATATAAATTTAAATCAATATTTTGTTTCTTTGAGTAGGGATTGATCCCAAAACCAGTTGCACTTACATTCATCTCTGTGACTCCATGACTGGCCTAATATTGATATAATAATTGATATTCTATATTCTAATTATAACTTCTTTTAGAGGAAGATGTTGGAGACACAGCGTCTGAGGTGGCAACTACCATAAGTGAGAGGACTGGCTACTCTGCTGCAACAGATACATCTGTAACATTATCTGTTCAAGATGCTTTGAATAGTAAGTTTTGTGTATTATAAAAATGTCCTTGTGTATGTGCAATATTAGTATATGTGTTATATATGATTAATACTATAGGGCTTCTCTTTTGAATTAATATACAGACATTATTTTTCTTTAAATCATATAATTTTTCACTAGATATCTCTGCTAATGCAGTTTATACATACTTTTATTTAAATAATGTACTTTTATAGAAAGACAGTAAGTAGTTTTATAGTAGAATTATAATAATTATAAAAAATATATTATTTGTTGACAAAGTAGTAATAACATAATTTCTATAGATATATAATGGCATTATTTTGATTTTCAGTTCCTGGAATTAGTGAGAGTTTGGCGAATACATTGAAACAAAAAGAGCTTTTGATGGAAAGAATTAAACAATATAAAGAAATAAGTAAAAGACCTATGAAAAAACCAGTACAAGCCACAAGAAAGGATTCTGTCAGTGAAACATTTGACTCTAGAAAGGTTAACATATGTTTCATATATTACAATTTTGGTTTTTCAAAGTAAACAGCAATATCCAATGTATTTTTACATATTTTATGGGTGGTCCTTATAGATGATAGCAGAAATGTTCTAAAATTTTCAATATCCATTTAACTTTGCTTTACAAATAAAAATGTTGTAACTTGTCAATCAATTTCCTATAATATAGTAAAATCATATTTCAAACACTATTTTCCTGTATTCTTTAAATAAGTTGCAATGACTAAATAAATAGTTGAAGAATCAACCTACAACTGGTTTTGTGCACAATATACTAGTCAATTCCTCTAAAATAATTCATTAATTATTTTATTTTTCTTGCTTTGGTAACCAGACAAAGCACAAAGTTGAGTCTTAAAAAATTGGCTGGAATATATTAAACTGTGATTTAACAATAGTATTCCTTATTTAACCAGCTATAAAACGAGTGAAGCTTTATAATATATTAATTACAGTATCACATTAGCTACAGTTGTTTTATTTATCAATAATTGTTTTCTATAAGGTTAATTTTTAATAAGACACAAATTTTACTTATTATTTTTATTTACTAATTTATTTATTTTAAATTGAAAATATTTTTTTTTCAAATTAAAATTGCAGAGCTCAGAAAATCCTGATATATCTAAATTAGTAAATACAATAAAGGAAAAGGACAATAATCTTAGTGTCCTGCAAGTTAAAATGAGAGCTATGGAAACAACAATCTTGGATTTACAAGAAAAAATTAATGAAAAGGACCAGATTATAGAAGCTAAAAATCGAGCTACTACATTGATCTCCGACAGCCTAAGTAAAAAGGGTATGAAGTAAAGTTTATTTTATATTGAATATTCAATAGAAACAAAATCAGTTTTCTTTATTGTGAAACTACCTTTAATGGTCTTATTGGTATTATAATTTTCAAGGATATTATTAACAATGGTTTAAATATAATTGTCAATACAATATATATTTATTGTTTATTAGAGAATCTTTTTCACTTTTTCCTACAAAAGGTTGAACTCATAATTGTGGTGTTACAATTAGATGCTGTCATACTGTGCCACAATATTTTATAGTTATATATATACTTACATTTTATATAAAAATAATAATAAAAATAATCAAATTTTCACATAGTTCTGTATAAAGAATATTACACATATAATGTAAATTCTAATCAAATTCACTCACTACTCCTTTATAATTTTAGAAAAGGAAACATTAGATAAACTGGAAGACACAAAAGAGCAAATGATAAAAATGCAAAATAATTTTATAAACATGGAAACAGAATGGAAGGAGGAAAAACAAAAATTAATCAATGAAATTGAAGAAAAAAAAGATAAAATAAATAGCCTTAAAGAAGCTAATACTATTTTGGAAAATGCAAGATTTGAAATCACTGTGGCCCACTCAAAATTAGTAGATGAATTGGAACTTAAGACTAAAGAGGTCTTAGAATTACAAGAAAAAATAAATAAAATGTCAGATCATAGCATTCACCCCCTTATTGCAGACAAAGACCAAGAAGAAGAAAAAGGATCAATTGAATTAAACAATATGGAAGAACTTTCAAAGAAAATTGAATTACTAGAACAAATTAATTTTGAAATAAGACAGACCAATAAAGAGTTAGAAAATCAATTAGCCTCTATTAATCAAGAGCCAAAATCAAGTGTATCACCTAATAAAAGAGGAAGTCCACTACCATCTCGTAAAACCGGCAGAGGCTCAAAAATGAAATCTCCTTGGAGTAATTTATCATCTGAGTCATTACAAGAAACAGACAAAAAAGTTAAAACTGATAAAAATAAGTCCGATATTATGGTGCAAGCTTTAAATAAGGAAATATTACAAAAAGAGTATTTAATAGCTCAAAAAGACATGCTTATTACTGAGCTTCAATCTAACATTGACAAAAAAGATGCAACTATTAGTGAATTGGAACTATCTATTAAAAATCAGAAACAATTGGTTGAAACAAGTGATATCGCGACTTCTGTCGAATTAGAACAACCTACAATAGACAAACAAGACATAGAATGTCAGAATGTAGATGAATTACAAGATAAATTAAATATAGCTCAGGCTCAAATACTAACACTAAATGATGAAATAGAAGCAGCTAACAAGAGTATGATCAAAGTAAAATCTAATTTTAAATTAAAAATGAAACAAATGCAAAAGACGATTGATAATTTTAGTAAAGTGTCAGATGCTAATGCTGAAATAATTAAACTTAATGAGGAAATACAACAGCTGACACAAAAGGTTGCTGAATTAGAAGAAGAGAAAGGTAATCTGCAACTGCATTTGGTAGATTATGACAGTGGCAGATGTAAGTATTATAAAACAATATTTTTTTAAGCTTAACACGTTAACAGGGTAGGCACAGGGAACCTACTGTTAATACACTCTGTTCCTCTTTGCCCTATCTTTCACCCTGACCAAGTTACACTGTCTCATATATTGCTTGTTCAGTAGTGAAACTCAACTCCCAAACAACCATTTTTAAGAAAACAAAACTGAAAACATCTGAGATCGTCATGATGTAGTCACAAGCTAGTGTGGGTAACGAAGTATTTAACAAGTACCATTAATAGGTAATTAACAGGCGCAGCGTTGAGTTCGGCCCAACACAAAGGAATTCGATGGAAAGTGAGGGACTGAATTGTTTTATAATGGACAAAAGAGCATCTTAACAAAAGGTTCTTCGGTTAATATGGGGGAGGAATCGAACCCAACACCAGCTTTTTTATAGGCAGATGATGAGTCACTGTGACTCAAGACCCACAGAACAACCAGGCCAGATTTAACAAGAATAAAGAAATGAAAATAGTAACAAATAATAATTCATTTTTCCCGAGTAGGAGTCAAACCCACAAAAGTTGGGCTTACATGCTTGTGATTTGACGGCCTCTAAGTATACAATTCCATGGATTTACTATGTCAGTGTGTAAAGGTGTTGTTGTAGGGTGAAGAGCTAGAAATGATTTTACTAGATCCATATTAGAAGTATATTCTAGAAATGAATTTGAAATTTACATACAAACGGGGATGTTCTAGCAAATTATAAAAAATTTTGCTTATTGATAATTCTCGCACCTACTTCTATGGCATAGAAATTTTAAATTATTTTCATTGTTACAGTGACTGAATCCGATATATACAAAAAACTAGTTGAAATGGAAAACTTATCAGAAGCAAGGTTGAAGTCCATCGCTTTACTCGAAACTCAGAAATTTGATTTAGTACAAGGTAATAAATAATATTCATATTTTTATAAAAAAAACAATAAGTATCAATGACGAGGCAGTCAGCCCGGCAGCCCGTCCTCTAGCGCAGCGGCATAGGGTCGTAACAAACATGATGTTTGTAGGTCCGAATACGACTCGATTGAAAGAATCATTTACATTTTTCTTGTTCTGGTCACAAGATAATGCGCGGCGTTAAGTTAAGTCACTCAACACGCTTTCAAAAAATTCCTAAAATTGAAAATAGATTGCCCTTTTCGTTTTCCTCTGCTTATCCTGTCACAAATATCTGGGTAAGCAGCGTATATGCTTTGTAGCATATACATAGTGTTTTTGTCATCACCATTTTGAATAAAACCACAGTTTTAACTACTCTATAAAAACCTAATATAATTAAAATTAAAGAGATTCTTCCAAAAATGAAAAATATATATATTTTTAAGTAATTAATAAAATTATCGTTGTAAAATAAAAAGCGATTTGTCTAGATTGATGCTCACAGACATAAGCCTATCAAAGCGAAACGCCGCACACAATCGAGTCGTAGGTAATGATGGCGATGTTGCATTGCATAAAATAGAACGAGAGGTATCCCTTCCTCATTCTAGTATGTTTTTGAGAATGAAAAACGGCAGATCGGCAACGCTTAGTAGTATTTTTAGTAGTAGGAGGTGTTTACGCTATTGGTTATTCGTAACTGCGTCACACGAAATACAATATGGATAAACATCGTGAAATAAAAAAAAAAAAATATCGGTTTGAAATATTTTACCCTATATGCTATTTCCGTAAATACAGCGCAGAAGCTTCTACTCTGTATATTACAGCGAGGAGCTTAAAAACTATATATTTTTCTTATTTTCAACTTAAAATATTTTTTTTTGTATTATTTCAGAGCTACACAGTGTACAACAAAAAAATTTGGAAATGGAAGATAAATTAGCAGATATATCGTTGCTACAAAATGAACAAGTTTGTTCAGAAATGAAGTCTGTTCAGTTAGAAGAGCAAATAGATAAATTACAAGCTTCCAAAAATGAACTAGAACTCATTATAGAAAATCTTAATCTAGATAAAGAACAGTTGAGTGGTGCTATTAAACTTCATCAAGAAGAAAAAGAAGAACTCATGCAGAAGCTTGATAATTATATCCAAGAAAATATTGAACTGACAGATAAATTAGAAAAATTGAGCGCCGAA
Source organism: Heliconius ricini (assembly GCA_018231645.1). Lineage (NCBI taxonomy): Eukaryota > Metazoa > Arthropoda > Insecta > Lepidoptera > Nymphalidae > Heliconius > Heliconius ricini. Next base: position 11,151 of record DVQM01000441.1, read on the forward strand.
AAAGTTAGTTCAGCGGAATCAATAGAAATTGTAGAATCTTTGACTACACAAGAAAAAATGGAACTAGAGGAGTACAACAAATCACTTCAAAGTGACAAGAAAATTAAAGGTAGTAGTGAAACTGAGCTCACCTCACAAGGTGAGGAACCGAACATGCAAAATGAAAAATTGATTGAAGAAGCTATTCAATTAAAAAAGAAAATAGAACTATTCTCTTGTGAGAGACAGGAAGTGATGGAAAAAATGAACAAATTATCATTAGAAAATGAGTCATTAAATGAAAATATACGTGAATTAGCTGAACAATGTAATAATCTAAAAAGTACTATTAATCAGCTTAATGATGAGAAAATTAAACTTATAAGTCTCAATGAAGACCTTAATCATCAAATAGATGAATTAAAACAAGAAAAAAGCGAAATATTAAAAGAAACAGTTGAAGCAATTAAACCATTAAATACAGAAGATGTTACAGATGGATCCACAACGGATTCTATTCATCACGATGATAAATCAGCAGACAAAAGCGCTAATAGAACAAAATCTGTTAAACAATTAACAAAAGAAATACTTAAACTTAAAAATACCGTCAAAGAAAGAGAAGATGAAATAGCTGATTGTCAAATGAAGATTTTATCCCTAGAAGAACAGCAAGATAAACAAAAGGAAATATTACAAAAGAATGCATCAAATGAAAAAATAATTAAGAAATTGACAGATGAAAATAATCAATTGAAGAATCATATTGACACAATTACAAATGAGAATAAAGCAGAACAAAATCTACACATTAGTCAAGCAGAGTTAATACAAGTCGAGATCCAAAAGGTACATCAGGAATATACTACTGCTATTTCTGCACGAGATAATAGAATTCATGAATTAGAAAATGTACTATTGGAATATGAGAAACAAGTTATAAATTATAGCAACACTTTACAACAGAAAGACAAAGAATTGTCGGAATATATTAATCAAATAACAAAGTTGAATGACGTTACACAGAAACTTAAGTCGACAGTAGATTTGCTTGAAGAAGAAAAAGCGAAAGATCAAAATGGAGAGTTAATCAAATCTTTAAATAAACAAATAGCTTTGTATCAGAAGACATTATCTGATTACGAAGAAAAACTCCGAGTACTTGAAGATGAAAAAGCTCAATTAATAACGATTAAATCAAAACAGGAGAATAAAAATAATAGTCTTGAGGCAGAATTGAAGAAATTACAAGAATTATTTAGTGAAAAACAAAATTTGATTACGGAATTACAAAATCAGCAACAGAAGCAGCATGACGAACGCTCAGCTCTCCTTCAAGAAGCTAAAGAACGCGATGAAGAAATACACGAAATAAAATTACAATTGAGAAAAGAATCTATAGACAATGAAAAGCTCCATAATATAGTTGTTCAAAAGAGCAGTGAATTTAACGAACTTACAAAGCTTTTCGAAGACGCTAAAGAGAAATTGAATTCAATGTCTGATAAGAAAAACGTTCATGAAGAACAGCATATAGCGCTGGAGAATAAAAACAAAGAGTTGATGGAGAAGTTAAAAAAATATGCAATAAATATCAAGAAAAAAGCAAGCATGTATACTGAATTAGAAAATCAGTATAATGAAGTTCAAAAACAACTCGAGAACAAAAACGAGCAATATGATCAGCTTCTTATACAAGTAGATACAATACCAGCTTTACAAGAAAAACTAAAACATGCGGAGGAGGAATTTAATCGACTCCAGTCACAAAAGATAACAATAGAACAGAAATCGCAAGAGATTTTACACTTACAGTCTGAAATTGAAACATTAAAGAAACAAATTATAGCCGATAAACAAAAAAGTAGTCAACTAAACGAATCGATAGACTTGCTCAACAAAGATTTATATTTGGCTCGTGATGAGAATAAAAGTCTTGAAAATCAAATTGAAACATTAAATAAAAAAATTGTAGAGTATGAAATTGAACAACGAAACAACGCTAATATGTTAACTAAAATATCATGTTTAGAAGCCGAAGTCAATCAAAAACAAATGCAGATGTCAGAGCTCTCAAATCAATTAGAGATTCAAAACGAAAAATTGATGCAAGTTCAATTTGGTCACGACGCCAAAGTTCAAGAACGTGATATGTATATAGAAAGCTTACAATCTGAAATTGACAAATATAAAAATAGAATATATCGTCTTGAAGAAAGTATATCTACTATGGAAAATCGACGTCAGTCATTAGAACGGAAAGCGGATAGTTTAGATACTCAATTACATGAAAAACAAAAAGCTTACGATGAATATACCCATCAAGAAGATGAATTAGTAACTAGACTTGCCGTTCTTATAGACAATGATAGAGTCGTGGAAAAACAAATAACTGAAATTGAAAGCGAAAATAAAGAATTACGCTTCAAACTTCAAAACGTAAATGATGAAATTCAAAACTTACAAAAATCTTATTTCGACCTACAGACTAAATGTGATATATTAGAAGATAAAGCAAAGAAAGCTGATTCTGCAGATTCAGAAATCTTAATGTATCAAAATACTATTAAAGAATTAGAAGCTAATCTAAAACGTGTTACCAATGAGTATAATAATCTATTTGCCCAGAAGAAAGCCGCTATTGAAGAATTAGAGCTAGAATTCAATACACAAATAGAAAGTGCAATTAAAGAAAAGAAAATCCTTAATGAAAAATATGAAAAAATCTGTGATCATACTTCACAAATAGAAATGCAATTAAATGAATATAGAAATACCATTGAGACACTTAATCTAAACCTGAGTGAGCTGACTGCACAAAATCAAGGTCTAATAAATAAAGCAAACATTGCACAAAAAGAAGCTACTCCTGATTATACAGACCAGTATATTAATGAAATAAATAAATTGAATTCTATTTTAAATAGTAAAAACATAGAAGTTACAGATCTTAATGATAAAATACAAAAATTACAACAAAATAATTTGTCAAATATGTTAAATTTAGAGCGTAAGAATTCAGATTTAATTGATGAACTCGATAGCACATCTACTAAAATAAATAATTTAATGGGTGAATTGCATACATTAAAACAAAACAATGAACAGCTGCAGATGCTGGTGAGCCAAAAGGATGAACAAATAAAGCAAATCGTAGAAAACAAAAAACTGAATTTTGAAATGAACATACCAAAAACAGAAGGAATGACTATTTCATCTACAATTGAAGCAGTGGACTTAGAACCCAAATCATTTGACATGTCTTATTTACAATCACAAATTGTTTCTGATACAGATTTTCCTGCTACAGAACCTCAACAACATATATCAAAGAAAATATCTGAAGTAGAAGTAAAACAACCTTTACATTCAATAACGCCGTCAGGAGTAATAGAAGAAACCATAGTTCCGAAAAAATCTTATGTGTGCTACAAGCAAGACGTGGAGAGCGAAGAGGTTGATCCTTTTAATTCTGATGAAGGCTGGGGACTGGAAGCAGGTGAAGAGTCAGAAGAAGTAACGCCTGGTTTTGCACATTTGAATCAGCAAATTAAACAACTTAATCTGACTAATCAAAAGCTTAAATTAGAATTGGACACAACCAACGCAAAATTATTAAAAGCTTTAAAGAAATTAAAAGAATTAAAAGCAACAAATGACATGCTGTCGAGAGAACTGCAATTGACTAAAAGTATTTCACAATCTTCAATGTTAGATATGGCAATAGAGAGTGAACTATCAAGCAATTTGGAAGCCCTAGAGAAAAAAATACAAGAGCTTAATACAGATTTAAGTAAGGAAAAACGAGAAAAAGAGTATTTAAAAAAACAAAACGAAGTTTTTAAGAACGCCAATGACCGCTTAACAGAAATGAAAGAGAAAATGGACAGCGAATTGCAAATGTGGAAATATAATTTTAAGCAAGTCAATGATAAGGTCTCATCTTTACAATGGGGTGGAGAATCCAATGATACTGTTGATGCTTCACGTTCTCAGCTTGCAACAGCTAGTAAAATAAGCACTACGCGTGTGGATGAGGACATGAAAAAATTAGAGAGAGAAAACGATGAGTTACAAACTACCGTCGAAAACTTGAATGAGCAAAACGTACAACTATCCAAAGAAATTGAACAATTTAAGAGAGAATTAAGCAATCTTAAACAAGAACTACATCAACGGCAAGAATCCTGTAATAATTGTAAAAATGTTAAAGAACTTCATCAGAAATTATCAGAAGAAAAGGAAAACCTACAACTTGAAGTTAATAACCTTAAAGTTGAATTACAGCAAGAAAAGCTATGTGCAAAATGTGAATCATTAAAACAAGAAAAACATGAATTAGTTACAACGATATCAAGCCTAGAAGAATATAATAAAGAAATTTTTGAAAATAATAATCAATTAGAAGCTCGCTATAAAGAATTAATAACTGAAAATGAAAACCTAAACCTACAAATACAGGAAAATCAAACACTATATAAAGTATCTGAAGAAAACATACAACTAAAATACAATGAACTATTGGCAGAAATTGACGCTTTAAAAATTGCCGAAAACGAAGCAAACTTGAAAATAGTGTCGCTTAATAATGAATTACAAGAAAGAGTTAAAATATTTACAGAAAAAGAAAAAGCTGACACCACAAATGATGTAAATGCAATCGCTATAGCTGAAAAATATCAAAATATTGAGGAAATATCTCTCAATTTAAAGAATAGTGTTGATGAAGCGAACTTAAAAATCTATGAACTCGAAGAGCAAAACAAAATAATTACTGAAAGTAATTCACAATATGAAAAGCAAATATTTGATTTAAATGAAAAGTTACGAAATCTTAACACAGAAAACGATCAGCTTCTTTCGACGGTGACAGAATTACGTTCTTCAGTATCAAGTGCTATGGATCAAAGAGGTTTTGAAATAGCAGAATTATGGAAACAACACCTAGCACAAAGAGAATGTGAATTTCAACAAATAGAACAGGACCTTAGAATACAATTGAATGCCTCAGAAGCTAAATATGAGCAGTTATTAGAAAAAGTACAGTCATCTGATCAAGCAGAAACAAACAAAATTATTCTTGCCGAACAAATAAGTTCTCTACAAAATAAGTTACAAGAAAAAGAAGAACATTTAACAAGTTTAAGAGATAAGTATACGGATGTTATAAATCAATTGGATCTACTTCGTTCTGAAATGGAAGACGAAAAACTTATACACGAAAATAAAATTCTTGTTCATCAAGAAGAGTATGAAAAACTTATTCAGGAATCAAACAAGAACAATAGAGAGAAATGTAATGAATTAGAAAGCGCAATGAAAAATCTTCAAATCGAACTAGAAGCAACTAAAACGGTCAACATTGCCTTGAATCTAGAAATTGATGACTTACGTAATAATTATGAAAATAAAATATCAGAATTAATAAAGCAACTACAAATAAAAGATAGTGAAATATTCCAAAAAACACATGATTATACTATATCGCTTACACAAAGAAATGAGGAGTTTGAAAATGTAAGGAAGCAGTTGATAGAATATGAAAAGAAAGTTGAGGATCTAACATTTGAAAAAGAATCCGAATTAGCTATTTTGAGATTAAAAATGCACGAAAAAACTGAAAGTTTCGATAAAAAACAGAAGGAAGTAGAAAATGAAAAAAACAATCTGTCCGAATCTTTAAAAGAAAAAATCATCGAATGTACAAATCTTAATAAACAGATCGTGGACTTAAATAAAGTATTAGAGGAATATGCGAATAGAGCAACAGAGACTCAAGAAGTTCTAGAAAATCAAGAATTAGAAATAGTTACTTTAAAAGATGAAGTGGCTAGTTTAAAAGATTCCCTGAGGGCAGCGAGTAGTAAAATAGAAAAGCACGTAACTTTTGCTTCCGGCACTAAGCTCGGTCCCGACGGCGAAACTACGTCAGTTGGTTTGGATAAAGAATTACTTGACGCAGTACCTCGGGCTGAGCTAGATTTAGCTTTGTACATGTTGCACCAAAGGGACGTTCGTTGTGAGGAACTTACAATGGAATTAACTCAATTGCTAGAGGAAAGAGACACACTGCAGTTGCGTTTATCTGATAGTTTGAGATCTTTTGAAGATCTGAAATCACGTTGCAGTTCTGCAGGGTTTGATATATCATTTAATTCAAGTCACGAAGGAACCCAAGAGCTGCCCAGTCTCACTATTGAAAAAGAACATCAGTTTGTCGATACACATAAACCGCACACTTCACGAAGTAGTAGCGTCAGCGACCCTGACGCGGATAAACCAAAGTTGCAGGCCAAGTACGTTTTTTTAAATTTAACTCACCTTTGCAACATTGAATTTGAATAATACACCTATAATATTTAGGGAGGCCGGTCGTGGCACAGGGGCACGAAGTGTGACTGTAAAACCGACTGGTTGTGGGTTCGATCCCCACTC
>DVQM01000442.1:0-17562 GCA_018231645.1 Heliconius ricini
TAGAACTGGCGATCATCAATGGATTTACATTTTATTGTCGATTAAAAGGAAAGAAATCAAGCACCTGGCGATGCACCAAAGGAGGTACTTGCCAAGCGAGGTTCAGCGGTAAGAATTCTACAAGGGAAATCCATCGCTTCCAGGGCATCCACAATCACAATCCACCGCGTTTTGTCATCAACAATGGTGTATATATCAAAATTTGTGGGTAGAAAAATGATTTTTAGAGTAGGTATAAAATTTTGGTACCCGTCCAAAACGTATGGTTTAGTGGTTTTGGACGGTTTTCAACAGGCGCGAGTTCAAATCACGCTACGTTAAAATTTTCATACGTTTTCTCTAATAAGTAAATAATAGTTGTAGTATTTTTAAATAATATATGTAACACTGTAAGTTCGTATTTTGTAGATGTTTTCACAATTCTTCATTTTTTATGAAAATATTAATGTTTTTTTCCATTTTGATTGTAGTAATAATTATACGTTTATAAGAAATTAGCTTTTATCGTGTGATTGATGTAATTGTCATTAATTTTTCTTAATAAAATTAATTGACACTTTAAATGATTTTTATTTGCCAATGATAGTATGCTACAGTACCTTTCCTTTTTTAGGAGCCCTATTACAAGTTTTCCGTTGTCCATCTGTCACCAGGCTGTACTCAAGAACCATGACAACTAAGCTCAAGAACCTTCATAACTAGAATTGATTTATATCTAATGCTGTAGAGCAGCATTAGATATTATGAATTTGCAATTTGCACAGCAATTAATCATTTGCCCTGGCAATAAGATAAAGCGAGGCGTTAAGTTTCACCTCCAATCATGCAATGTCTTAAAACTTGCGTGCGTGACGAGTGGTGTTTCTTAACACTAGGTTCCATCTGAGTGCACTGCTATATTCGAGTACATCACGCGAAAAAAACTTGTAAAATCGATAAATTATTTATTATAATAAAAATATAGTAAAATATTGCTATCAAAAAGCTAATTTCTTCAATATCCTAATGTTTCTAATTTTTTTAGTTCTTACGCTGGCAAAATCGCGGTACTCTGGGAAGAAGTTGGTCATTCTCGATGATTATACCTATTATTGTAAGAAATCATGCAAGACGAAGAACTGTTCACACTGGTACTGTTCCACGCACAACTACAAAGGATGTAACGCGAAGTTGACTTTAGATAACCATTATGGTATTATAGAAGTGTGTAATCGCCATAACCACCCACCGGCTAAATATTATATACACGACGGGTTATATGTCAAATTTTAATATTGTATTACGTTTTTTTACGAGTTTTTTTTTTCAATTGATATTTTTAGTCTGTGTCATAAAAAAATAAGTCGGGAGCATTGCAAGGTGATGTACATCACATTAAATATAATTATAAATCAAATAAATCAGCTTCACGCTGTATTCCCCACACAGCAGGGTAGGCAGAAGGAACCTTGTGTTAAGACACTCCATTCACAACTTTCCGCCGAGGTCAGGAGGCATTGGCATTCGATACCAGAGCGAAGAAATGAAAACATAAATGTAAATAAATACTTAATTTCATCGAGTGGAGCTCGAACCCACAACCAGTCACCAGATTTTACAGTCACACTTTGCGCCCCTGCGCAACGACTGGCCTCAAAAATAAATGGTTATAAAAAATATATGACTATGTATGTACTATGTTTTGATTATGTAAATATATATATATATATAAGAATATAATTTTTTAATGTTAAATGTATTGATGAAATAATAAATGTAATTAGCAGAATATTTTTTTTAATTAGAAAAAAAATATTTTGTTATTTTAGGTTTCCTAATGGTATTATGGTTTTATTTTCTTATTCTCAACAGACTTCGAAGAGGAGCAGGCTATCAATTCTACTATTTCTACTTTAAACTTCTTACTAATTGTATTGTACATTTTTTTCTTATCACTACGTCTATTTGCCTATTACAGTTTAATACCCACCCTAGAAATGCCGAGATTTTTTAATCTCTCTTATATTTATACACATATAATAAATGACAATTAAATAATCAGCCTGGCCTACATGGTTTTGTTCAAATAACCTATTTGAGTCTTTCACAGGCGTCATCAGCAAGTCGTCGTTAAAACTTGGTGGCCACATGTACTACTGCCGTCGGAGGTACCGTCATAGGAACCGTTGGTATTGCAAGTACAGGTCGAGTCATAAGTGCGAGGCTTACGTGATGACTATTAATGATGAAATTATTTATTCTAATGAAGAACATAACCATTAATTATCATCTGACGCTCAGCGGTAGGTACAGTGTGAAGCTGGAGACGCGACGGTTGTGGGTTCCTCTTCCACTCGGAGGAATTATTTAAAAGCTAAAAGTTACATCATTTACTGTTTTTATTATAATTTTTGTATTAAGAGTGAATGAGCCCTCGGAGGGAATTTCTAAACATAAGATTAATGACAGTGGACGAAGCAAATTATAGCTGTTAAAAGATTAAGTACTTGCTTAAGATTAATTGCAACAAAACTCATTACTAGTATGTTACATATAAATATATAAAATTAAAAAAAAATAGTTTTATTTTTTGTACCTTTTCTTTTCCTTTTGTGCTAGTTAGAAAAAATATAGCTTTAGAGTATGTTTTTTTTAAGCTTCACGCATTATTTCGTATACAGCAGGAAAGGCGCATAGAATTTTCCAGTATAAAAATATTCATTTAGATTTGTTTATTTATACTGACTACTGATTTTTTTTACGTTTTCCAATTTTATAAAGTGACTAGCCCTTGCCCGCGACCTTGTTTTCGTGAATTCTAAAACGTTAATTGTAGTTTTTTTTTAGTTCTCGTAAGAATTTTGACAATCCTCTTTTAGTGCTTTACTACATTCTCTAACCAGCATATTCGCCAAATTTTCAGTTTCTAATTCCGGTGGAGGATACGTCGTACGGTCAATCACTCAGTAAACTCATTTCCCGTTTTTTATTATTTAATTTTTATGCTTACACATAATGTATCCATATTTATTAAGTTGCTGTCAAGAATATTTTAGCTTTTCTTAACTTGTAATCAGAGGACCTTAAATTAACCTCCGTCATATTTCAGAAAACAAAAAAAAAAAACTTTTTGTGTCAAAGAAAACACATCTCTTTTTTACCTTTTTTTATATGTAAAAAATATATAACAATATTTATAAATGTTTATAGGTGTCATATTGAAACCTTTGCCTAGTGGACGTTATCTTCTACAGATTAATAACGATACATTTTCTTCAAATCAACGGGATATCTCCGGGTATTCAACGTGGTACTGCTCCAAGAGAGTCAGTAGAAAGTGTCCTGCGAAGATAAGGATGTACAACCGGAAATTGGTGGCCTTGATAGGCAATCACAGCCATGAATCATTTCAATTGCCTTAAAAATATTATATTTTTATATAAAAGTAAGAAAAATGTAAGATATTGTTTTATTTCTTCTTTTTCGTTTTTTTTCAGCTTCACTCTACATCCCACAGAGTAGAATGAAGAAGAGCTAGTGTTATAAAAATCTGTTCTCATATTTGTTTGTCTCAATTTTCGCGACATTGCTGTGCCGTGCTGTATGTTGGAAATTGTCCGTGCAGTGTTTTCGTGCGAGAAAATTAAATTAATTCGTTCCGCGAGTGGGAATCGATGTTACAACTGTCATATAACCAGTCAGACGATGTGCCGCTGCAGCACGACGGTCTCAAATTTAATTATTTCTTAGTCTTTTCCATATTTACCTAAAATATGAAAAAAAATCATGTATTGAAAAATATTTTCTTCGTTTATAGAAGCATATGGCCAAAGAATTGTAAAAATGGAATTTCTGAACTCAAATTCTTTATCAATTTAAGAAATCTATAATTGATCGTACAAAGTGAGCTGTAAGAGTGAGCGTAATGTTATTCACCGACAATATATATATTATATTTACTATTCATGTGCCAAGCTTGTTGAAAATATCTCTATATTTATTTTCTCTTAATCAATTTGCTGCTAGCGTTTCTATTACAATTGCGACGATTGACCAAAATATTCTAAATATATTGTTTATTTATATTATGAAAACATTAACATTTTCTTGTATCTTTGAACATATAGAAAGGCATAATTTTTCAGATGCTGAGTTTGAAGTGACTAAAAAAGGTCATTATATACTTCGCTCTGGTGGCCACACATATTGGTCCAATTGGTGCAAGGGATCAGAACTCGATAAGCCCCTAAGGCACTGGTATTGCTCGAAACGCAAAAAATTTGGATGTGGGGTTCGAATAAAAACGTTTTATGGACGTATTGTGGCTATAGTGAATGGGCATAGCCATGATTAGAAAATATATAATAATATTTTTATAAATAATCATATAGTTTACATTTCTAAGTGGTCGTCGTCACGTAGTGACACAAGCGTCTGACCGTTGTAGGTTCCATTTTCATTCGGTGGCTGATTAATTGTCATCATCTCGCTCTTGTAACAAGGAGCGGAGTTGAATTCCGCCAGTTAACCAGCAATTATCCCTCAAAAAATCTGCTGCTTGTTGGGAGGCGGAGCTTAGCTTAGTAAAAGTAACATTTCATTTCCTGGAGTGGGGGTTGAACCCACGACCAGTCGAATTTACAATCACACTTCGTGCCATTGCGCCACGACTGGCCTCGATTGTATTATTTTTGCATTTGTTATTATTACATACCAATCAATGCTAGTCTAAATTATTTTAGGTGATATTAGATTGAAAGGTGTATGTTCAGATTGTGAAACATTTCTATTTGCCAAATATTAATTTATTGTAAATTAAATTATTTTATCATTATAGGTTAATTTTATTTTATATCACTTAGATTAAAAAATATAACTTGAATGTTAGCCCTCCCATGTGACTGATATCATAAGTCTTTTTTTGTACCAAATAAATACTGCAATATCCATTATTTTAGCATTTCCTTTTGGTATTATACTTTAGATTTTTGTTTGTTAAAAAAACAATTGTCAAAATACTCACTAGCAAAAATAAAGATAACTAGGTTACATCAAATCATTAACATGACGTAATATACGCTCCACCGTCAAAAAAACTACCTAACATAAAAAAAAAACAAACGTAGTTCCTAAGATAAACGCTATCAACCTAACACACTGTTCTTTTTCTATTCTTTATAATATTGTTATAAGTGAATAGTAAAAAAAAACCTTGTTTCGCTGGTACTCACAATATGTGTATTCGTTTCGTTCTATTATTCATATTCATTTGTTTTATATGAACGTTATTTTCAGTACATTTCATACCAACAAGTAAAGGTAACTTTAAGCTGCTCTACGATGACTACACGTTTTGGTGCGATAAAAACAATTTGCAGACCAATAAGAAGTGCCGGTGGTACTGCTCCAAGAAGAAAAGCAAGAAATGTCCAGCTTCGGTGTTGACTTTGAATAATGAAATACTAGCATTTATGTTATCCCATAACCATTGATTTCATATGAAGATATCTATTGTTAATAATGGGGTTATTGTTGATGCCGTCGTGGCGCGGAGGCGCAAGACTGTAGCGCGTCAGTTGTGGCTCAGTCGAGGGAGTGAATTATTATTTATTGATATCTATCGTTATTCAACACAAAATACCTCGAGGAATTTGGCGGAAAGTGGCGTACAGAGTGCTAGGTTCCTGCCTACCCTGCTGTATGCGAGATACAGTATGAAGCAAAAAGAATTTAGTTTATTTTTTTAATTTATTATAAATATAAAAAAATATGTTATTTACAATAAAAAAATTATAACTTTTATTGAGTTTATGTTTTTTATATCGTTTCCAAATGTAATAAAAAAAGATTTATTTATTATTTCATAAATAGATGTTTTCTTTGTCTTAGCTATTATCAATGCATCTAATATAAAGATATAAATAGTAACTAAATATATGTATATTAAATAAACAAATGAATATATATTTAAATCACACAAAATGGAACAATTTGAAGCAGATTTTTAATTTTATAGAAAAGAGAAAATATATTACAATTTATTTTCTTAAGGCTTAAGCTTATTTCTTAAAGCTTATTATTTTTTTTCTTTATTGTTACACGAAATTTTTGCCCTTATGCGTATCCGATTGACTGCAAAATCTACACGCTCATGATGTGTTTTCACAGCAATTATAATTTAAATATAAAATAATATTTAATTCTTAATTATTCATATAAAATTTTTGCACCAGGTATATTGGTAACTAGCTGTAAAGGCAACCAGCAACTGTTGTACAACGGAAACAAGTTTTATCACCGGGGAGAGTACGGCGGGAAGGTAAGGTGGTGTTGCACTAAAAGATCGTGCAAAGCTATATGTTACACTGTAGAGGGTCAAATAATTAAAGTTAAAGATATACACAATCATTATACGTATAAATTTAATTGAACTTTAAAATAGTCGTAGCACAGTGGCACAAACGTGTGACTGTCACGCGACGGTTGTGGGTTTCATTTCTACTCGAGGGAATGGATTTTTATTTGTTAATATTCTACATACTTTGTTCTTGTACTAAGGCAAAAGTGTGGCGTTGAGTTCCGCCACTCAATACCTAACCTCCGCAGCCCATTCTAATAACATAGAGGGGAAACGAAAATAATTAATTTCCCTGATCGAGCATCGACTTATAATGTGATGGTTATGGATTAAATTCTTACTCGGAGAAGTGTTTAGTTTTGATATATTTCCATTTACCAATACTGGTAGACAAAAGGCGTCGTTGTGCTCCGCCATTCTACACGCAATGTCTCGTTGGGATGTCTATTCAGGAGAAACGGGGAAAAGACTTACTTAATACTAGCTTATTTAGCCAGCTGTGTGGTAAAAAATATTGAAAAGTTGTAAATGCTTTCATAATATTGTTATATAGTTTGTTTCAGTTTTATAAAAAGACTCTTGTTATATAATAAACAGCCGTGGATACCTAAATAAAGGTATTTAGGACTAAGGTGAATCGAGTACAAAAATATATATAATTTTTGAATAAAAAACAAATTTCTTAATCTATAATATTTTTATTTTAGTAAACGCACCTTACAAGTTACAATACTAATACAATATGACGCAAAGTTAGATAAAATTCATACTTGTATGTTGTAAAATGTATTAGAAGTTAATAAAAAATAATATACATAGATTGTTTTTTTATACAATAAAAAATTTCGATGGTAAACATTTTGTTTAATTTTTTTATTCAAATAGCAAAAAGTTTTTTTATATAGCATGTCCATGTAATTATAACAATTATAAATTTTGCAAAATGTTCCAGTGTTTTTCTTTCAATCGTCAAGTGGAAAAATGCAAATGGTGTACAAGAATATGAAATATTATCAACAACCGGAAGGGAAAGACAGAATTCGTTGGAGATGTACCAAGAGGGGGTGCAGAGCCTTCTACTTTACAATCGGTGGAGAAATTGTTAGATCTCAAGAATGTCATAATCACGATACAAATAAATACCTGGAGTTTGGCAAAATGGTGATAAATTATGGAGAATAAAATTTATTTTCATTTTCCACTAACTACCATTAAATATTTTGCACGTCGGGTCATGGAAACTGAACGTCGCCCAAATTAAATCAATTCCCTTTCTCGGAGCCTCGAGAAGGAATCGAACCCACAGCCGTCGCGTTTCAAAGACGCTAGTCTAATCTACGCCATAATGTGTTTATATGAATAATAAAATATATAAAAGTAATATAATTATTTATTTATTTATTCTTTGTAAAATATGATCGAATTGTTGTACCTATTAGAGATTACCTAGCAATTAAGCTTGGTAATTGGTATTGTAAAAGAGAATAAAATATAACAATATATTTTGTTTCAATTTTATTTTTGAATACTTGATTAATTATTTGTTTCCGTTACAGCTAACGGAATTATTATTTTATATAAAAGTAAGTTTAGAGTGATACAGGTCATTTTTTTTTCATACTTTGAGTATTTTTTAAATTTTTTTTATTATAGATAGGCAACATTTGTCTGCTATCTCACCTGGTGGTAAGTGACGATGCGAACGATGGTGGAGCATGCTTACCTAGATAATGCCTATTCACTCTTGCCTTGAAGAGGGCCAAGTTAACTGTCCTTATGTTTCAATTTATTTATCGATTGATTGTTGTTGTGAATTTTGGAAGACAAATATACATTATATAAACACTGGGTTCCCTCTGCCTACCCTTCTTTGCGTGGAATACATGAGACGCTAAAAAAATATATTACTGGTCTGAAAGCAGTTAAAATTTAATAGCCTGTTTACATATAATATACATATTTAATATATATTTTATTAAATTCAATTTTTTACAGACATCACAGAAGTTTATTTCACAACCATACGAGGGAAAAGAGCTTTATTTGTTAACGGGTTCAAATTTCGCGTCAATGGCACAAAGGAAGGCAAAATAAGATGGCGATGTGCGTCTCACGAGAAGTTCCGCTGTAAAGCCTTAGTCCATACAATTGACAATCAAATTGTGTATATAGTCAATCACCACACCTACGCTCATACCCATGATTACTTCTCAAATATGATAACAGGTTAGCTTGATAAGTCAAAATGTCAAGAGTTAACTACAATATATACAAAATAACGAATTTTCAAGTGGAATCCTACAGAAAAGTATGAAAAAACGTGTAAATATTTGAACGCAATAGGAGTAAAACTCCCGCGCCGCTCCGTGTGGCTTAGTGGACGAAGCTATTTTTTATGAAAATAAAAAAAAACACTAGAGATATTTTTTCTCTCAATCCTTTATGGTAAATGATATAGGTAAGTAAAGGTAAAAAAGAAAAACCTTTAAAATTAAGTGTTATAAATAAGTGTGTTTGTATGCTTGTTATTTTGTTTAGTAGTTAAGCTATTTTATTGAGTAAGGTATTAAGTTTACTAAATAAATATTTTTTAAACATATATAACATTTTTATTTACTTTTACAATGGCGTATTTTACAATTTATTAATAGTGAGAAAAGTCACATTAAGTTTGTATTGTTATATATTAGTAGATTTTTTTTTTGTATGTGGTGTCTCTGCATTCAGTTAAATTGAAGAGACATTGCATAATGAGTGGCGGAATTCAACGCTGCGATTTGTCTACCTATCAGAGCGGGAAAATCGAACCCACAACCGTACCGTTACCGTTTTAACTGTATTTTTTGTGTGTATTTCAATTATTCAGTATTATTCTTTCAGATATCAGTGTAATATTATCTAAAAGAGGAAATAAAGTACTCAAATGCGGTGATTACACATTTTGCTTGAAGACGAAGAGTGGACTGCGAACACGATGGGTTTGTTCCTCTCACAACAATAAGGGTTGCACCGCAAAAATACACATGGTTGAAGATATAGTGGTCAAAGTCCAAAACGAACATAACCATTATGCTAGGCAATTGTTTTTTTAATTTATTTTGTACACAAATAAAGGAAAAAATTGCAGATTACTCCCTTTTTTTATTTTGTGGATATTTTTAAAGCTCTCCTTGCCTTAGCCCCGATAAATATCTACATGATGAAGATATTGATTGATCGACTCCAAGACAGTCTCTGGTTGTTATTATTATTGTTACTTCTTTCTTAATACGGGCTGAATAGACAGCGCTTTCTACGATTATTGACTATTGGCTTGTTGATTTTATGTGATTTCTATCATAATTATTTTAAAATATATACTGTTCTGTTATTTTCTTTGTTTATTCATTTCAGAGCTTGCCATTTACTAACACATGAAAGAGAATGTATAAATTATTTACATAAGCTACAATGAAAGTTAAACTGTATGATGCGATAAAAGCTTGTGGTTTGAAAGCTACTTTTTTATATGGACGGCACATTTAACTAACATAACATTTTATATATTCATTATTTCAATCAGTTGCTTTTCTGTATATAATCGTTACCTTTTTTGTTTCTTTTCAGTAAGATATGTAAAATCACGGCGCGGAAAAGCCCTACTAAGTATCAACGGATTCACATTTTGTGCGCAAAGTGTTTCCGGTCCCAAGATAAGATGGGTTTGTTCCACACACAACCACAAACATTGTCGCGCTGTCGTCCATACGTATGATAACCAAATACTACGGTTAAATAATAATCATTGCCATATTTAAATTATCTTTAGGTTAACTTAATTTTCATACAACAAACATTTTATATAGTCTTTTTAGAAAACAATGTATTTAAATGAATAAAAAAAACACAATAGAAGCTACTATAATATAATATAAGTTTACATAGATTGAAATGTTCGCTACCTCCAGAATTCCGTTTGAATAAGCCTGTGAATTAGTTGTTAGAAAAAGCCGGTCGTATGTTCATCACACAATTGACAGTACAATAAAACTTGCACAAAATCGAACCTACGAATAGCGCTTAAATAAATAGAGACTATTAGCCATAAATAACTTATTTCAATACAACATTTAAATGCTGAGGCTGTCGTGGTGCAGACGATGAAGAAGCGTGCGTTACTTTTTTTTAGTATATAATATATATTTTTGAATTATATACTCGAGAAATTTTTAGTTAGGTCTCTTTTATTCTAGAAGTGAGACGTAGAAAATATTAGAATGATCACAGACAAGTATTAGTTATAGATAATATGATTTATTTCTATATTTATAGATGCAGCTGTATTTTAGATATTTTGTACTGACTTTGAAATAAAAAAATACTTATATAAAAATTTTTTTTCTTAATTAAGACATAAAATTTCTTACCAATGTCTGAAACTTGTTATCTGGAAATTGCGGCGAAAGTGTAACCTACACATGATTCTACTTCATTGTCCAAGTTCCTTTCTCTAACTAACCAAATTTGAAATTCATCTACTGGCTCTTGATGGTAATAGTGGCTCTCTAGTGGCGCTTTCGAAGTACTTTTGAGTAATTAACATTCTATACTATATATAATGTTATATTCTATGTTCTGCAAAGTGTTTAAATAACAATAGATATATTATTGTAGTAAGTTACTTTATATAAGTACAGACTAATAACTGAGTAAGAAATAATATTATACCCTTATGCCTTATAATATAAATAATTGAATTAAATGTTTTGAATTGAATTAAAGTTTATTATAAAGATACTTTTAATTTGAATAGCGTACTAATATATTTTTTTATATTTTCAGTCGTATGCGAATTCGTCGAATCCAAGAAAACTGGTCGTATAATGTTAAAAGTGGAAGGTTATATGTTCAGTCGTCGAACGTCAATGAGCAAGTTTACACAGCGATGGGTTTGCGCCACTCACGTCTTCAGAGGATGTAATGCGAGCATCTACACTATCGAAAATCAAATTGTAAACGTCAAAAATACGCATAACCATTAAACGAATTTTAGGTCGTTGATTCGTATATACCAGTATTCAAGGCGGGTGGTATTAACGACATATTGAAAGAATGATGTATAGTGAAATTTATTGAACATATTTCTACGTTAATAGTAAATTGTGTGTTTTTTGAATATATAGAAATAATATTTATAGAAGTGAAACATC
Organism: Heliconius ricini; assembly: GCA_018231645.1. Taxonomy (NCBI): domain Eukaryota; kingdom Metazoa; phylum Arthropoda; class Insecta; order Lepidoptera; family Nymphalidae; genus Heliconius; species Heliconius ricini. Next base: position 11,527 of record DVQM01000442.1, read on the forward strand.
AAGTAATATGTCAGCTTCACGCTGTATCCTGCATATAGCAGGGTTCCCCACTTTCTGTTAAGTAACTTATATATAAATATAAATTATTCGTCTATATCTATGTAAATCATCGTTAAACCACTAAATGTTTTCAATATTAGCTGTTAAGTGTGCTCTTTGTAGAGTCAATCTTATATTATCGTAGAGAGTTCTATTCTGGTTACTTCATATTCAATTTAAAAGTAAGAAATGAAGAAAATGTACTCGAGCTAAGGTCTTAATTCTATATTACGGATTTGATGTTAGATTTATTGAAAAATATTCACGTAATCATTGTTAAAGTAATACAATAGCAAAAATATAATGTTATCTTGGTGTGTTACTAGATGTTGTCAAATATAGTATCCTAAAGCAATGAAGCATTCGGTGTATTCACCGCCCATGGGTGCCCATCATAATGCGATGGGCACCCATGGGCGAGGTGATCAGAGCAGTGCATGGGGATTAAGGACCTATATCTAGGTTTTAAAAAGCCCCATTGAAATACACAGTAAGACTTACTAGTCTCTACTATTCGAGCTCCTTGCTCTACTTAAACAAGTCAGCGTAATATATCAATATAATATTTATTATACTACAATGAGTATTGAATTGAGATATTTTATTTATTATATGGACTGACTGGGAATGGGAATTGGTAACTTTTGACTCTGGCTGCAAAGCCAGCGGTTCTGCTTTGCGTGTGGGGGTCCACACTAAATGTCAGTATTTGCTATATCCGGCTGTCTTACATACGTGTGTGTCTATTTACGTGTGTATTTAAAGTGTATTTGTATATAAATGGTTATCAGTTATCTATAAATACTTATTTATTTATTAAAAATATTTATCATAACAGTATGTTAGTCGGCGGTGTACTTAGTGGTATTCTATCAAGATATCTTTTCTCCTCTAAAATTTCAAAGATTTTTTTTATGAAACATAGCTATCATTGTTCGATGTAACGAGTAACGAGTGTAACGATTCAAAAGTTACGTTTGTAGGAAACGTATAAAAAAAATAAACTGACGGCATTAGAACCCGCTTGGAAACCCAAGCTTATTACAATTTCTTTATGTTGTATTGAGATTTTTACAAATTTCTATTACACAAAGATAATGACTTACAATTTAAAAGTTCGTTTATTATAATTTGATGCCTCTGTGGTGCTCTTATGTCAGCATATCTACATACATACACACATAATATGTGTTCTTAATAATTGTTGTAATTTAAACTTATATGTACCTGAATAAATAAGATTTTAAATGGTTCTTGTTTAATAGTGTATTTTGTGATGGTCTTTTTGTTTTTATTTTTTTTATTGTCCCCACATAGCGGGGAATCCGAGAACTTAATGTTAAGAAACTCCGTTCCCATAAGACATTTCTTATCCCCACTTCCCGCCGTATTCTCGAGGCATTCCTCGTGGCAATCTCGTGTCGGGTGGCGGCGCGCCGCGCTCTACCTCGTTGCCAAAGCGAGGAAATTAAATAATATTTTCATTTCCTTGCTCTGGTAACGAGGAAATGAAAATATTGTACAGTATTTCATCCCCCCGAGTGGGAAGCGTCGCGTTTACAGTGGCACGCTTGTGCCCTGCGCCACGACGGCCTTATTTGTATTATGTGTTGTGTTTAACTATTGTGTTTAATAGTGTTTTCATTTTCTTTAAGCTTTACGATTTTACCGAATATAACAGGAAAAGCAGAGAGAATATAGAATTAACGTATTCGATACTCTTCTTTCTCGTCGAATTCGGGATAGGTACTGCGCGAGTGGTGGAACTCGGCCTCGAGTGGGTATCGAACCCACAACCATTTGGCCTTTGCAATTAAATGCTGCCACAGCTCCACGTGTGACAAATGATTTACCTATAATTAAAGTAAAGTATTTTTATAATCAAAATTAATTTTATTATGTGTGTTAACATTTAAAATACAATTGTTGCGTCTTTTCTAGTGATGTTCGTAAAAACGATAAAAGGCAAAACCAACCTAAAAGTTGGTGAACGTACGTTTTATTTGTAACCAGGAAATTCTAAGTCTATAAAAAAGAGATGATGCTTTAGCCAAAACAAATATTGCAGAGCTTTTCTTTATATCGTGGAGTATAAGATAATAGCTATACACAATACGCATAATCACGAAAAGAAATGAACGTTCTATGTTGTTTGTTTTTATATATTTTAAGTACTAACCGTTGTTATGATAATGATTTCATTGATCATGAATGTCGTCATTATTGTTACCACTACCATCACCAGCATTCACCACCAGCATTACTGTAATTATTATCATCACCATCATCGTTACCAGTGGTCGCTCCATCTAGCTGAAGGACGTCTGCCTTCACTCGAAGATGCTATCTTTACTCCTTTTTCACTCTTATTTTTAAAAAATAAAAAATCTTTTAATCATCTGTAAGTAATTTGTTCCAATTAATTGATTTCTTTTTGTAAGACAACAAAAAGAAAGCAATCAATTATAAGGTTACGAAAGTATTATAAGTGTTATAAAAATACAAAATATGACACAAAAATTTACGTTCAATTGTTTTTTTACATATATTTTAAGAGATACATATGCGATTTCCATTAGTTTAGTTCTTATTATTTTTATATTTTCTATTCCAGTGATGTTAATAAAAACGAAAAAAGGCAAAATCAATATAAAAGTTAATGAAAACACGTTTTATTTGAAGCCGGGAAATTATAAATCTAATAAGAAGAGATGGTGTTGTACCCAAAACAAATATTGCAAGGCTTTTTTGCATGTTGTAGATAACAAAATTGTCGCTATTTACAATAAACATAATCATGAAAAGAAATAAACATATAACTTCATACAATTTTGAACTTCATCACCGTCATCATCATCATCATCTTAATATTACCCTTTTGCATTTAGTGTCGATTAATAGACGGATGTCCTTCCTTCCTTAGCTTCCCTCTTTCCTTCCCTTACTCCTAATACTTTGCGTATGCCGTTACTCCATGTTGTGAGAGGATGTCCTACTAATCTGAGTTGATGATTGATACTGTATAAGCTCCTCCTATGTGTCTTTTTTTAGCTAAGATGATTATACGTACGTCTGGATCAAACCGCCCATTTTAAAAACATGGGCGGTTTGGTGGAGAACGGAGTATATTGACTCTACGCTCTTTTTGACTGCTCTGCTATCACGAAGATCTCGTGATCAAAAAAAATGTATTAGTTATTTAAGCAGTATGCTTTATAATAACTAGTACATTACAAACGATATTTTAAAATGCTCTAATACACGAGTACTTTTTCAGCAATTCTAACCGAATCGAATAGAGGATATAAATATATGTACTAATAAGGTTATGCATTCGCAGGAATACCATATAGGAGTGTAAGATGTAACTAAAAAGTATAATGACAAAATTAAATATCATTATTATCAGCATCAACGCTGTCCGGCTAAGATCCATACGGTTTTTAATGAAATTGTTTTCTTAGATAGCGTCCACTATGCAAAAGTGTGGAATTTTATCGTATTCAAATAAAAATAAAATAAAATGCGTTATTGAAGCTTACAATAAGGATTTATATTGGTTGGTTGTAGATGTTGGAAATTTAGACACAAAATTAAACACTCCATTTTCTCCATCAGTCTTGGAGACATAATGTGTTTGAATGCGGTGCATAACGCCTCGTTTCATCTTACCAAATAGAAATACACTATTATTATAGTACAAATCACACGCTATTTTTGCCATAAATTGATGGGTTCTCTTGAACCAACATACAATGTTTAATATATATAATAAGCATTAAAACAATATAAAAAAATACACGTTAAAAGGTATAATGTTTCATTATTTTAATTTAACAAGTATAACTAGTACAAGAAATTAAATATAGGTATTTTTCATTTAAAAGATTACATGATCAGTTTTTTTTTTATTTTTGTCTATGAAATTCGCAAAGTCTATGGTATATTTTTAACATAGTTATATAATATTTTACAGCAACATTCGTCGTTTCACAACGGGGGAAGACCCTTATTAGCTTAGAAGGATACACTTTTTACCACAAAAAGAGATTTTCTGGTCCTGACATTAAAAAGAGATGGGTTTGCTCTACGCACTTTTGTAGAGGCTGTAGAGCGGTCATTTATACCGTTGAAGATACAATTATTAGTATAAAGAACGAGCACAATCACCAGCCCAGTTCTAATCATCAAAAATTTCTTCATTTTTAATAAAATAATGGAAATATTCAATTTGTCTGTTTTAATATAATTTATGAATTAATAAATATCTTTTAGTTTCTTTTTTATGTATATAAAATAGAAAGTGTTGGACATGAATAAATGCACATTTTTAACATAACTCAATAATATTGTGTTAGGTGCGTCTAAATTATTATACTATAAAATCTACTCAAACCCACATTTCTTTTTATTTCAATTCGACTTTATTAGAGACCCCAAAACTTACTGTAGTTTAAGTGTAATTAGTTGTATATATTATAGATATATTTAGTTATAGTTATAAGAATAAGAAAAAAAGAATACTTTACTCTGGAGCCTCATCTAATATGAATGTATTGTTTCAGTTTATTTCCTCACATCGGGTCGCGGTAACGTCATGGCTATGGTAGACGGCTACAGATTTACTCAGACGAGGGACAAAAGACGACCATTCGAAGCGAAGACCAGATGGGTCTGTTCCACCAGGAGATTGTCTCGTTGCACCGCGAAGCTATACACTATAGACGACAAGGTGGTGTTGATCAATAATAATCACAACCATTTTCCCAATAGCTCTGTTAATTTCATGTCTTTTCCAAAAACACAGTAGTTATATATATTATAGTGTGTAATTTTTTTTTTAATGTATTGTCATTTTGTATTGTAATCACGATTTGCATGAATCTAATTTAAGGGTTAAAGGATTATAATATAGTATGAATAAATTAAACATTGCACTCTGAGAATGAAGGTGATTTAACACAAAAGTTTGATCTTAGTGGGAAATCGCGTAGAATCTCAGATTTAGGTTTTTTAAGGTCATTGTTTTTAGCTAAATTAGACGTAATTGAAATTATTATTTAGGTAATTTTTAATCTATGGTACATGATAGATGGTAAAATTTAACGATGTATTTTTTCTTTGCTTGATTCAATAAAATATTTGTAAGCTTAATTTTTAGTAGGTATTTCTAGTATTTAGTAAGGCTAGTTGTAAACGTTCTTGCGCTACGGCATCATGTAACATTATTTAATTATATAATAAATTCAATTTTTCTTTCTAAACATTGTTGTTTTATTTCTTTTCCCTACCGTTTTACTATAAGTTTTATACAGTTTAAGAAGCAAGTTGCTCTGTTATCAAATTTACCTTTAGAATAATTGTTTTTATATATAAGATAATTAAATAAAAATATACTATGTAAATTCTGAGCCATTATATAGAACGTAACTCAACGCCGTTCACGTGAATTTTGTGACAACAAAGATAAACTATTAATTACATTATCTATCATAATCTCTAATTATTTTAATGATTTTCAGCAAAATTCGTCAAATCTATAAGAGGCAATACTATGATAAGCCTAATGGGTTACACCTATTCTCGAGTAACAAACTACAATAAAGAATCTATCAAAGGAAGGTGGATATGTTCAACGCACTACATACACGGGTGTAGAGCGACGTTGAATACAATCAACAACGAAATTGTTAGAGTCAAGGCCGAGCATAACCACGAGAAACGGAAGAAAAAATCCTTGAAATAAACCAAAAAGACTATAAATTGTATTTGTGTTTTTATGATAACAGTGTGTTTTTTTTGTCTCTAATAAAGAAATGTACCATGCAAAAGTAATATAATATTTACCTTATTTTGCAGTTTTAGGCTTTAATCGCTTCAATTTTATTAGTAAGGAAGTACTTTTATTAATAGTTTAAGGACGATGTATTAGTACTGTATTCAGTAGAGTTAATATAGAGTTATTTATAAAACGATGAAACAATTATTATATATATA
>DVQM01000443.1:0-17561 GCA_018231645.1 Heliconius ricini
CCTCCGCCGCCAGAGCGCGTATGACGCTCACCTTCTGCGAGTGCCGCTTCAGCACCTGCAGCTCCTTGGGGCTGGTGCGCGTGCAGATGGCCAGCGTGAGCGTATAGTCGAACTGGTGCACGATCAGGTTGAGGTACACCGTCTCCTCCCAGTCGATCTCCGGGTCACCGATGGGCAGCTTCTTCGAGTCCTTGCGGAACACCTCCACGTCCGTCTGCAAACAGACCGACCGGCACCGGACGAGTGATAACCTTAGTTCTAGTGCGAACTGCTAAACTCTAGCGGCGACCTCGTATGCTTTTATTGTTGAGTAAAAATAAGTTTCGATTCTCGTTAAATGGAGAACTGTAATCGATCAATTGTATTATCGACTGTTGTAGTTTTTTTGTTTTGTAAATTGTATATTTTATAAGTGGTTATTGAACAATTCGGAGTTTAACAAAGCATAATATTTATTAACAAATGTACTGTGATTAGTTTTCGATCTGAGATGAGTGAAAGTGCGTAAGGATCTGACGGGAGTTGTCGCGTGTAGACTATTAGTGTCGTGTTATAATAGCAGCCTACTGTAAGAAATAATATTTTTGTATTGTTACGAATAAAGTACACAACTGTTACCGATGCAAACTTTTTGTATATCCAAAGAGCTCTTTCGAATAGAATAGTAGGATCTATAATCCAAATGGTGCTAGGATAGCACGCGCGCCGCTTGCGAGCGGCACACCTCGGCACTCACCACCTCCTTACTTTGAAATGACATTTACGTTCACGTCCAGGCTATTTGTACTCGTATAATTGCATATTTGGGATCATTGGGTGCACAAAATAATTAATTGTGAGGAAATCATATTTTTTATATAAATAAATTTATGTAATTTTTTTGTAGAGACTTAAGTGTAGTTTAAAAACAAATATATATTTGGCCACTGCTCTTATGTAAGAACTAGTTACACACTTTGGCAACTGTTACACAATGTTCATTCAAAAACATCAATTTCAAATTCAATAACATAATAAGAATTAGTGAAAAAATATCCCATTTTAGTATGAAATTTAATAAGAATATTTATCTATCCAAGACTGTGAGAAAAATAATAAATAACCATATTATCTAATATAGTTATCATATTCCTCGCAGTACTCGGTATCACAAAAGTAATTTATGTAATGTTTGAAACAAATTTAAAATACACTGTAAAATAAGATTATAGTTTAAATATAAACATATTAAATGGAATGATTGATTCTGTAACCTAGATGTACCACTTACCTCATACTTGGGCAGATATCGTGAAGACCCTTTAACGTGTCGCTTTCTTACAAAAAACAGTAAGTCATCGCAGTCTATGGACTGCTCCTCTTGGAAGAGGAAGTGTCGGACGAACAGATCGGTCCAGTAGGTCGTACCTTGCAGCACTACGAACCCTGAGTCTGTAACGTCGGGCACTCTGTCATTATAACATCTTCATCGTACTTATGGTATGTCATTTGTGTAGATGTGATGATGCTTTACTATTTCTATGTATATTGTATACAAACATAAGGTTCTAAGAATTTAGGAAGTTTATATGTAAAGTGCCTTCTAAACTGTTAAATAAATCTTTAACTAATGTAATAAATGTTTAGATGTAATTTGCATAAAAGTTGTAACTCGCGCTTGATATGAAGTATATATATATATAAGTATATATAATTTTTATTATATATATAATTTTACGTTTCGCAAGAACATAACTTTTGCGATGTGATATAAATTAGGTTCATATTATATACTTATGTACATATACAAGGCGGGTTTTGAGCACGCTAGTTATTTATTTAGCTAAGTTAATGTTACTGATACGATTTTCATTGTTTTCAGCATCTTGTGGCTTGCGGTCACAGTGGATTGCGCTGTTTGTATATAACATTATTTATAGTCTGCCTTTGATTGTACACAAAAGCCTAATATTTTTTTATGAAATCATGTTAAAAACTATGTTATATACTTTTTTTTAAATACCAAATTATATATTTGTTTTAAATAATTTGCTACTGAAAGAATATTTTTTAAGGTGTAGTGATATATGTTGGTGAAAATGTTCCACACAAAAGCATTTAAATACATAAGGTTTATCTAAAGGAACTTCCTTTTCTTTATATTTCAATGATAATAAATATTGTTTAAGCACAAAAATAAAGTGTAAAACATTAATCAATCCACCTATTTTCGGTCATTTCATCAATAAATATCACTTTGTATAAAACACATTCCGACAAGGCAAGCTTTTGGGTGTGTTGTTTGTATTATATATTTAAACTGGCCAAATAGACATTTAAATAACATGGGTTCCACTATAGATCTCAATGTTTAGAGTATTCATACATTTCTACATGACGTTTATATAGAATATTTGTGTTCAAATTACAAAACAGATGGTGTTGAACGCTGTGATGGTGAATTCAGCTACATCCTACTACTACTAGCGAACCTAAACTTAAAAGAACCCTAAAATCTTTAATAAAGTAACGATTGATGTCTGTTAGCGATTGTAATTAAAAGTTCAATAAATGTATTTTGTAAGATATATAGTTTTAATTAAAAATACTTTAGCAATATCGTATACAGTGGGGGCCGTCGTGGTGGAGGGGTTAAACACCCCAGTTGTGGATTCGATTCTCGTTTGGGGGTAAGAAATATTCAATATCCTCATGTTCCCACTCTGGTGATTAGGCACGGCGCGGCTGTGACTTCCGCTACTCAACACGCAATGCCTTAAAAGTTCGACGGAAAGTGGAAAACGGAGCGTCTTAACACTATATTACCTCTGCCTATCCTGCTGTTTGGATACACTGTTGAAGCTAAAGAAAGAAAGATACGATTGTGGCATTGAAATTTCAAGAAGACATTAATTCTGCCACATTTCTTAAGTTCTTATACTATTCTAAATAATACTTAGGCAATAATTATAGATTCTTTTTTTAACTCAATTAAAAAAATACGATGTATAGATAGTTATATAAATTATGTATAATCTTGCCAATATTCTTTCCATCATAAAGCATTATACGTAGTATAAATTAAGATACGAGGTACAAAAGTTCGTGGAATGGAGGGGATGTAGTGGGGATAGGGGCGCTCGCTTAATGTCATACTACTTGAGGATTCATCATTAGTATATAAATAGAGTTTCAGCCCTGTTGCGTCATATATAAGTATGAGTTGCGTCATTCATTTACGAACACTCGCCTACTAAACAAGTGAATCCGGAAGAAAACTGAAACTATGAAGAAAATTGAACCACTTTAAATGAAATACAAGCCGTTTATTGGGAGGATTACCCTGGTAAATTCATAATTTATAAGTAACATGGTCTTTTAAAACATGGTCGAGAGTCGATTGAAGACCACCCTTGCTCTGGACAACCAGTTGAGGCCACCACATCAGACATCATCGAAAAAGTGGAAAAACTTGCACTGGAGAACGCCCGTTGCTCGTTGAAGAATAAACAGTTATCTGCATTAGTTGGAGTATCAGATACCACCATTCTGCGGATCCTACATGATCATTTGGGTGTGACAAAAGTCAGTGCAAGATGGGTACCAAGAATGCTCACACCGCTTCAGAAACAGCAGCGCGTCGAATCTTCAAAGCAATTTTTGGAGTTGTGTGGTTATGAACAAGCACAGATTTTGGAACGGATTATTACTAGAGATAAAACATGGGTCCATCACTTTGAGTCTGAGTCAAAACGATCGACGAGAAGGAGTCCATGCAATAGATAAAAAGGGCACACCACCCCCAAAGAAACTCCAGGTGTCACAATCGGCTGGAAAGTTGATGGCTACTGTTTTTTTTGGGATTGTGAGAGGATAATACTGATTGACTAAAAAGAAAAGAGAAGAAACATAACCGGAGATTCCGGTCCGATACCGATACTAAACAAATTAAAGGAGGCCATCAAAGAAAAACGTCGAGGAATGTTGGCTAAGGGTTAGTAGTTCTTGCAAGACAACGCACCAGTTCACAAGAGCAGAATTGCAATGGCTGCTCTGCACACGCACGGCTTAAAATCACTAGCTCACCCACCCTAGGGGCCAGGATCACTGATACACCCACCTTACAGTCCAGACCTGGCCCCTAATGGTTTTCATTTCTTCCCCAATTTAAAAAAATAACTTATAACTAAAACTAAATAACCTTTTAACTAAATTTTACTATTATTTTCTTTAAACATTTTGAGGCGTTTAGAAAAAACAATTAATAGATCCAATAAATGTATTCAGCTTAAGGGTGATTTTATTGAAAAGGAAAAATAACTTTATTGTTTCATTTAATTTAGAAAACTTTCATTCCACGAACTTTTGGACCTCCCCTCGTATCATACACTAACTTAGTTTTTTTAACTATGATTTTAATCAACAACTACTGTGTGGTCATCCATAAATTACATCAAATGTTAATAAAGAGGAAGCCAGTCATGAAAGTTCGACATTGTGTCAAAGAGAGTGGAGAGACTCTAAAAAATTTCGTTTGACAGCTGAACAAAAAAGCAGAAAAGTATTTGTGTAAGTAGTAGTATACTATGGGGGAAACAGTCTCAACAGGAGTACTTGTGTACTCGGAAAAAACACTTGTATGGAAACTCGTGCCATCTATCGCAGAAGGTGAGTTAATAAAGATCCAGAATTGATATAAATATATACTAGATGTCTTTACAAAACAATAAATAGTACGGGAGTCGACGATATTATAAGTTATATAAGAGATATATATCAAGTTGATCGCGATCAAATCCGAAAAGGTTTGTACACTTTATAAGCGTTCTTGTCTCAAAAATGGAATAGATATTGTTCTATATATTCTGAAATAATCATCACTCAGCAACGGAAGCGAATGTCAGCGGAAGTAATATAATTTATTATGTACAGTAAATGAGCTCTATTTTACATTTTTGTAATAGTGCTGCAAGTCTAATTCATGTAGGGAACCTTCGCGTCTCACATTCGAAAAGCATTTTAGCTAATTTCCAACTCAATCAAAGTGTGCAGAAAAGAGGCTTTTCTTCTGCCGTGATTTCGGTGACATTATCATTTAATTATATTCATGTAAATGATGCAATTCACGACGTAATTGACGAATGTTTCGCATGGTTCATACGCATGTGATATTTTCTGACCTACTCTATCTGGTCAATATAAATATTTATTGTACTCGAAGCTTGCCAGTATGATGTTAAGTTATAATAAATCAACAGCGTCCATGTGTCATGTATTAATAATTAAGTTGTAGCTTCCCTGCCTCGTCGAGACAAATCAAAGAACTTATTATTGGATGAATGTTTTATTTTAATGTGACCTCATAGTTAATATTTCTTAGTGCTGAATATGCAATTCCCATTGTAGCTGTTATAGTAACAGGGGATAAGGACAATAAATTTTCCTTATTTATTGTTGTATAACCTTGCTCTCGTTGTTCTTCAAGATTTTCTGATTTTCGTATTTCTACTTTGTGTTTTATATTATTATTTTTATCTACTTCCTTATTACGTAAGTTTGCTAGCTGCAGCTCCTACCTACCTCTGGACTCTTTTGTCGGCGCCTTTATGAAGTTCTATAACTCTTCCAATGGCTAGAACTAGTTTTAAGTAGTATTTATTTGAAGACAGCCTCCCAAAGTCCAACAGCTGTTGGCCAAAAATAACCTTTTTGGTCAAAAAGCTATTGAATCTTAATGTTACTCATAAAATTCAGATGAACTGTACGTGTAGGTTCAATTAAAGTCTTCTTGAAGTAGATTTGCAGTTTCTACAAAATTCGTACTATTTTCTGAGTACATCTATTTTGGTGTACCCCTGCGTGCTCACACTCTATTGAAGGTGGGGAGAAATGCTTGCGAAGTTAAATCTGAAATTAAATAAAGGTGCACAGCGTTTGTACCCATGCAAATAAAAATTGCTATGAAGACTTTGCACGTGTTGACTCCACTCGTTTTGTCGTAACTCGTAATCGTCACATCTACATGTTCGGTGAAATCTACACTGGTGTTTGTAAAAGTAAGTATTTGAGACGTGTATAAGCCAAAAAAGTTTAGCCGAGGGCCGCCATAAAGAGATCTCCGTTAATCTTTCCATTTACTTTTCGACAGTGTTATTTTTATTAATTATATCTTTAACTTCAGTAAGTTTTGTCGCTGTTAAACTCATACTCCTATTCTTAATGTTGTAACATTTGATTAAGTTATGAGTAAAATTTATTGACTTCTTGCGACTATGAACATTCATTACCTATTCGTATTATTGAGCCAAGTACTAAAATTATTGGTTTGTAACTGTTATATTTTTCTAATATAATGTTTACAATATCATACATTTTGTAAATCGCCACGCAGCATTTTATTGCCTATAGGCCATTGTTTGTATTTATTTTATGCAATATATTTTTAACCAGGCTGGTCCTTCTTACCAAAGTTTAAAATTTTGAAATTGTGTCGGATATTATAGTCCTCAGTGACACAGCCAGCAGAGTTTGGCTAGTAAAAAGCTCCACAAATCTTCTTTTCAGGTGTATATATATTTTCTTCAGTTCAGAATAGGCCAACCCTATCTCGTTTACCTAGGGTGTCGTAGAAGTCGACTAATGGTATTCATTGAATGCAACTTAAGACCTCGATAAGCATAAGCCCGAATTTGCAGGTACTCATTGATAGTTTGTCAAATGTTCTGGCTGATGATTGATTTCATATGGATAGAAAATAACTTCTGTGGAAAGAAATTTGTAGTCTTTGCCGGAATTACCAATCGCAGGCTGCTTAGCGATATGCAAAGATGAGGCTCAATTGGAACAGTTAGTGTCACTCAATCTGGTGGCGGATGAACGTATATAAACGACAACGGCAGTAGTGGCAGACTGAGTCAGAAGGTTTACTATTCACCTACCAACCCGCAGTAGACAAACGTGGTAGGTTAAACGTCTATCCGAGAGGGATTCAGCCATGATAAGTACAAGTAAAAATAAACCCCGAGTGCCCGGCGGCCTCGGTGGTCCTGTTAATGACGGTGGACAGATAAACCTCGAGGCCAGGGGTGAGATGAATCTCCGGGCGGGATCTCCTCTCCTTCAAACGACTCAAACAAATGCAAATGGAAAAATGGTTTTCGAGAAAATAATTAACATTTTTAGTTTCAATGTTCAATATTTGCAATCAAACTAGTCGAGTTAGAAAACGCGTTTGAAGATATTAATTATGATATTGTAGGGTTAAGCGAAGTGAGAAGAGAAGGCGAAAATACAATAGAGACTAATAAAAACATATTTTATCATTACGGCGAATAGAGCGGCATGTACGGAATAGGATTCTTAATATCGAAAAAATAGAAAAACAACATAATAGAATTTGTGCCATAATGAAATAGAATTGCAGTCTTAAAATTCAAAATTTCCGGTGATAAAGTTTTGTCCGTAATACAAGCATATGCTCCTGCAAGTACACGTCCTATTTCCGAGGTAGAAAGTTTTTATACAATTCTGACCAAAGTGTGCCGAGAACATAGGGCTAGTTACAACATGGTAATAGGTGATTTTAACGCGAAAATAGGAATGCGACAGCCTTTTGACAATAACCACATTTTAGGACCTCATGGACTAGGCGACTGAAACGATAGTGGCAGTCGATTGGTGCAATTTGCAGTTGGGTATAAATTTCGTGTATGTAATAGTTTCTTTTATAAAAAACCCCACAAAAAATGGATCTGGTTATCATTCAACGACAGAGATAAAAATGAGATAGATTATATCCTAGCCTGCAATAAAATTGACGTAAAGAATTTTGAAGTTACAAATTAAATTAAATTCAAATCGGATCACAGGCCAGTTAGAGTTAAAGTATATTTTCACACAAAAATAAATCGTCAAATAATAGCTAGAAATAATATCAAAAAACTCAACAAGGAAACTTTAATATCGAATAAAGAAGAATTCAATATTGAACTCAAAAACAGCTTCGTTTGTTTACACATTGACACAGATGACAAGTAAAATTCGATATTATCCAAAAATCTATAAAATGAGCCAGTGCTAAGGTAAAGAGTAAAAGAGACCTAAACAAAAACTTATAAAACTGTCAAATTATAAGATTAAACTTATTGATGACAGATTAAACACAGATAGAACATCATCCGGTTTTAAGAATAAAGATAGAGAAACATTAGAAAGGATGTAAGAGAATGTGACATTAAATTATACCAAAATGCTTTAGAAAGAAATACCTCATTACGAATAGCCAAACAAGGAGTTTGTACTGGAAAATATTGGATTACCTGTTTGAAAGACAGTGCAGGAATAAACACCAAAACAGAGAGACTTTATTAGAAATTAGCACGAATTTTTATAAAAATCTTAATTCGCGACCTCAAAAACAAAATAGTAGCAATAGTATGGAAACTACCTGCAACCTCGGCTCCGATAACTACTCATGCCCTGATTATATTCCTCCAATACCCGCTATGAAGTCCAGCTAGCAATAAAAAAAGTTAAAATACAACAAATCTCCCGGCGAAGATGGAATAACAACTGAGGTTCTTAAAACAGGCGAAATCAGTCTTTTGCCCTATGTAACTAGTTTGTTTAACACAATACTCAAGTCTGGCCAGTTTCCTAAAAAATTTTGTCATTCAAATATAATATTGCTGCACAAAAAAGGCGATAAATCTGACATCAATAATTATCGTCCCATTAGTTTAATCTCCCCTCTGTACAAAACATTTATTAATTATCGAACATCGGATCTCTCAACAGCTGGACGACGCACAACCTCCCGTTCAAGCAGGGTTTCGCTCTGGTATGTCAACTACCGATCATCTTTACACCGTCAATCAGATTATTGAAAAACATTACGAATTCACTGTCCATTATATATAGCATTCGTTGATTTTACCACAGCATTTGACAGTATTTCTTATACTTTCATATTTCAAGCTCTGCAAAATCAAAACATCGAACCATTTTATATCAATTTACTGTGTCATATTTATAAACAGAGCACAGCAGCAATTAAATTTGATACCTCGGGTCCAACATTTAATACATATAACGGTGTGAAGCAGGGTGACCCGCTATCTCCAAAATTGTTCACCAGTGTCTTAGAGGAAGTATTCCGGAAACTAACGACCAGCTGGGAAGATAAGGGTATTGTCATTGGTGAAAAAAGATTTACAAACCTTTGATTCGCTGATGACACCGTTATATTCTCCTCATCTGAGTCAGAGCTGCAAACTATGCTTGAAGACCTAAGCAAAGCCAGCCTTGAGGTTGGACTAAAAATGAACATGGCAAAGACCAAGCTGATGACCAACAGAGTACAGCAAAAGGTGACCGTAGGTGCAGAGGAGATACAATATGTCCAAGAGTATATCTACCTGAGTCAAATAGTTTCCTTCCAGTGCCGACAAGACAAAGAAGTCGAAAGACGAATAGAAAATGCCTGGAGGAGCTATTGGTCTACGGGTGATCTAATGAAAGGAGATCTTCCTCTGCGACATAAACGTCGACTGATGGACATGTGCATCCTCCCAGTGCTCACCTATGGTGCCCAGACATGGTCCTTGACAAATTTACAGAAGTCCGCCCTCAAGGTTTGCCAACGAACGATGGAGCGTAGCTTTTTAGGTGTCAAATTATTGGATAAAATCCGAAACACCGAACTGCGCTCTCGCACAAAAATTGCTGATGTGGGTTCTAAAGCCGCTACACTGAAGTGGGACTGGGCCGGGCACGTCTGACGCGTACCTAAAGAGTCTTGGGCGAAATCTGAAAACCAGCTGGATTCCAAACTCTAAATGGAGAATTGGCAGACCGAAACGGAGATGTCGAGACGAGCTGGACCATTACAAACCTGACTGGTGTTCAATAGCATAAAATAAACCAGATTGGAAGAAATGGGGAGAGGTCTTAGCCCAACAATGGGACAGTACAGGCTAGGAAAAATATATTTTCTTGTTAAGCGGCGTGAGTTTTGTTTTCGCATTTATTATGATAGTAAAACGTAGGTATATTTTTGAATTTACACTCAGTCATATACGACGCACGCTTACGCCTTTTTGCTAGCATCGCAAAATCCCAGAATATATACATTTTACTGTACATTGCAACCATCTCGGTATTGGAATTTTACTAATTGATAGGAGGTATCTTATTACTGTTTCCCACTCCATTGACTATGATATGTTCAGAAGACAGATGGTCATCCCAGTCGAATTTAGTGCCCCAGATTTTTTTAAACAGTAATATAGCCTTTAAAGATGTCAGTGAATTTTTTTTTTATAAAATATTACAGCTTTCGGATAGATCTTTCTCATCTAATACAAGCTGATGTAAAATTCGCTTCGCCAGGTAGGGTGCATATTTTATTCAGTACATAATTGCCACTCCTGGATCCTGGAGATCGTAATGACTGAAGTATATTAAATCCTTGAGGCTGTTGTCATTTTTTGTTTCATAAGAAGCGTTAAAAACTAACCTCAACTTTCTAGTGGTGGGCTTCGCTCTAAACACGCTGAGATAAGATACTTCCTACTTGACTTGACTCTTACTCAGTTTGGAAAGTTTACTATTAAGTATGATTGTATACAGTTGTTAAAATTTTATACAGTTGTTGTTTGCTTCAATTATACAAAAATAATTTCTTTGTGGCTAATGTCCTGAATGACCTAAGCATGTTTGATGTTGAGCTGTTTGCAGTTGTAGATAAGTTATAAAATAGTAAGTTAAGTCGTTAATACTGCTGAACTCGTTGCAGTGACTACGTAATTGTTTCGTAGATTTTGATTTCTCGAAGGACCACTTGTTCACGTAAATAAAGAAAGAAAAATATTATGACTATAAGCTTTAATACTGTTGGTGCTGACTGCGTCAGCCACAAGAAGATCAACCCCATACTTGATATATTTGTCCTGTCCTAACTTCCAAGCTTAATTTTTCCATTGATTCCTGAAAATTTCCTTCAGCATTGAAGAGGCACAACTCATTTCCTTACTTAAAAAAAACTGTCGCATTTGTGATAGCGATTACCCTCCAATTTACTAACTTTCTTTCTTATCCAACGTCCTAGTAAGCCTGGAAGCAAAGCCAACTCACATATTTCCTTGGTCGCAATGTGGTTTCCGTCATGGTCATAGCTCGACCACGACACGTAAAAATAACCGATGATATATGTTTGGGTATGGACACGGTATAAGTGTTACTAGATTTTATTAATGCTTTTGGCACCGTAGATTTTGACATAATGCTTGCCACTTCAGTTTCTCTTACATATCTCATAATGTAATCGACTGGTTTCATAATTACCTGCATGGACGAGGTCAACGTATGTATATGAATTCATGATTTGAATTTAGACTGATTCCAGTCAATGCTGGCGTCCCACGGGGAGGCGTGTAGTCTCCTCTGTTGTTTTCACTTCATATTAATAATATTGCCCAACTTATCACTTTTCTCTACCATCTATACGCAGATGATCTTCAAATTTATTATAAGCCTAATATTTCTAAGTTTCCAGGTGCTATAAATATGATAATAATAAGTAAAGTCCGACCAATATACAGTCTAATTAAAGATTAACTGAAACTGAATAAGATGCTAAAATTTTTCAAATGATTCACATTTATAAGCTAATATGAGCATTAAAATGCGCTTTTTACAACCTATCCATTTGGACAGATTCCTGGAGAATCTGGGCAGACAATAACTGAGACTATTGTACTTTATTGAACGATTTTCCTGATTGCTCAGGTCCATGACATGTTTTTTAAATATATATTTTTTTAATTTATTGACAAAGAGCAAATACAATTTGTCTTTTTATATACATAGTTCTTATAACATAACATAGCTTCACGCTTTATCTCTAGCGGGGTAGTTAGAGAGAATGCAGCGCCAAACACTACGATCTGTACATACCTCTTTTGCCTCGTCCACTGTCATCAACCTCTTCATACATGCCCATACAGGGGGGTCCTCACGCTTTTTACATGACCTTCCTCCAGTATCTTTGATAGTGTGTTTTCAAAGATCAACCGAAGTCTCCCCCTACCTCCCTTACCATTCACTTTTCCATCATAAATCTTTTTTGCCATTCTTTCATCACTTATTTGTTCGACGTGTTCAAACCAGCTGAACACGTTCTTCTTCATTCTCACTGTGACATCCTCCCTAGTATTGAGTATATCTATATATCTTTTTACTGCGGATTCGATCAGCTAAGCTGACTCCGCATATCCTACGACGAGATCCCATCTCCACAGCATTCATCTTTCTTTCTTTCTTCTTCGGTAATACTCTAGTTTCGCGTTTTCAGTATAACCGTGCCAATACCAAAACTCATTGTGCACGGCCAAACTTGCAGCTGTGCTGACATTTCGTCATCTCATCAATGCATCTATGGCTCCGTTAACCCTGTTACTGGCAGCAATACGCCTTTCCACATCCATCTCTACTTAACATACTTCCTAAGTATTCACTTTTTCACACAGATAATGAAATATGTATTTGTTTAAGATTGATTTTAAAAAAATAAGTCCTGCTGAGTTTCTTGCACCTGTTCTTCTCAAGTCTGAGGCATTAACTTTAGTGAACTGGTAGTAAATTATTTGATGTTTAAAAAATTAAAATATAATAAAATTATTTGAATTTAAATTTGTTCTAATATCTTTACGCTAATTATCCAATCCATCCTTTCTTCATCTCTTTCATGAGTTCATAGTTCTTATAAAGGATAATTTTGATAAGAATATTTATGATCATATATTTATTTGTGTGTGTGTGTGTGTGTGTGTGTGTGTGTGTGCTGTTTGCATTACAAATTTATTATGTTCATTGTTTACACCCCAATCCTTTTCCTCTCCTTTATATCTTATACGTTAAGGCTGGAAGACATCATTGTTTTAGAGATAACATCATTTTCTTCTGTTATATATTTTATTGTTATTTATCATGTCAAGAAATTAAATACCTTCCTCCTTCTATACTAATTATTCCAATAAGGTATAATTAAGAAAATTAGTAAAAAGTATCTGAACATAATCAATAAAATTAAGGCGAAGTGTATCTAATTAAATTATTCTGCCAAATAATAATGTATATCAACTATTAGATATCTTTATTTTTAATTATATTCGAACGATTGATGTATGTACGTAATTTGTAAAACAGGGTAATACCCAGCATATAAGATTTAACCTGATATATTTATATCAGGTTAAATTTAATCTTCTATGCTACAGTAAATTTCGTAGTTTAAACAACAAAAACATTGAACATTAAATTAAGCTATCAAACTTACCGTCTTTCATCAGCTGTCGCATTTCTTTGGTTCGTTGGAAGTTAATTTCTTCGAGAAGCTGTTCCAGCATTGTTGCGTTCTGAAGAAGCGCCGTTCCACCCAGTGCCATTTCCTTTCAATATACAACGATTCCCCGCGAATTTTTTGGTACAAACAGATACACTTCATATGTCAACACGTAAATGGTGGTTACTATAAAGTATAAACAAACGCATCAAAACCCTATTAAAGTTCTTTGACGCAAAGATTTATTATTAAGCTATTACTTCAACATTGATTCTTATATGTATAGCGTAATATTTGATGTATTAACAATGATCTAATTCATTATAAATGAACACCTTTAAATAAAATAAATATTCACTAAACTGTCATTTGTTAGCAGGCGAAGTGCGACAGGAGACAACATCAAACCGTAAGTAGCGTTCAGAAAATAAGAATGTGATATAAACCAGATAGATTAACTAAGTCGTTGAAAAATATTTTAAAATGAGTAAAAATATGGAAATAAAAAGTTGCAATAATTTTAATAATAATAAATAATTTCAAACTCCTTGCACATTTAAATTGAATAATCAGGTGGAGAATGGATAAAGAACTTTTTTTGACAGTTCTCCTAAAATTATTATTTTTAACCAAAAATTATGTCTGTTTTTAAAACCAGCGTGTAAAGCTGTAATTTTGCTGTAGGAACTATGAACAAGTCCTATTTATTTTATAAATGGAATTTGTAAAAAATGTCTTAATATGGACAATGACAATTAGTATAGAATAATAAGCAACTGAAGGAAAATGATGCTGTGGTACCAACAATGATTCTTTACAACAGAATTGAAATTGAATAGTTACTTATTTAGCTTCACGTCGTATTACTAGTGGGAAAGTCAGGGACGCCAGACGCTACGGTCTCTATATACCTCTTTCACCTCGTTTACTATCATCAACTTTTCATACGTGCCATCTGGGGCGTCCTTATGATTTTTACGTGATTTTCCTCATTCAGTATCTTTGATACTGTATTTTCGATGGTCAACCGAGGTCTCCTATCTTTGTTACCGCTCATTTTTTCTTCATTAATCTTTTTGTTATTCCTTCATCACCAATCCATTCGCACGTTCTATTATATTCTCACCGTGAAACTTTATCATCATTTATCATACTTTTCACGGTGAGAAAATAACCGGTACGTTATATAACGTATTTTTGTGGCAATATTTAAAACCGAAGCTCGCTCGAACAATGACCGTATTTTTATAACCTTTTTTTGCGATTGATTTTTGTGTAGCTACACCTAAATTATAAGCACGTCTTATTATTAAAAACTTTAAATATGTACTTATTTCATTAAAAATAGCAAAACCAATTAATATACTTTAATTATGAATATAGAATTTAATATTTTTGAAAAGAAATTAGCTAAGAATACACCAAATCTCCATGTAAAATATTCAATTTTTTTAAGGTTTTTTCTTAAAATATATTTTTGTATACACTAAATCATTAAGCTTGTCTAGACGACTTGTTTATTATTTAGTTAAATGTTTAATATGATATTCATCTTCGTAAAATAATTTACGATTAATGAGTAAACACAAGGAAATTAAAATTTGAGCGTTTTGGAGAAATACATTTAGGTAGTAATTATTATTTATAAATCAATAACGGTATGTCACAACAGCTGTCTATAATCTATTGTCAAAATGTCAATAATGATGTAAAAGAGAAAAATGCGAAATTAGCAAAAAAAAATGATTGTAAAACATATAAAAAAATATTGTGGAAGTTCCGCCCTACCTTTAAATTGTGTATATTATTGGACTAGTTCAATATAAATCTAACAGAGCCATAAAATGTCATCTTTGCTGAGATCTGCAGTCATAAGAACAGCTTGGAGAACTTCAGCTATATCTAGGCTGGCCTTGACCGTTTTGCCTGTTCGTAGATACAATACTTGTGGCAGGAATAAGGCCGAGCCACGGCCACAACATAATCGAAATAGATATTACTTGGCCGCTTCATTAGGAGTAGCACTGATAGCTGCTGAATATATCTATAATGGTTTGTGATCATTGCAAAATTTCAATATCATTTATAGGAATTAAGCTACAACCATAATTGAATTTGTCAGATCGCGTTTATTGATACTGCTTATTACTATTTTCAGAAAAAAGATTTTTTAAGGCTGCAAAAATAGGCAATGTTCAAGAGCTTCGCAAGTAAGTGTACAGATTTATATTCAATAGTTTTTTTTTATATGGAAAAGACACGGCAAACAAGTATTCGGGTCACCTGATGGTAAGTGATTACGGTCACCCAAGGCCTTGTGCAACACCAAAGGAGCTACAGGTGCATTGCCTCCCTTTAATATGGATTGAGCGCCAGAGCAAAATATTATTTAGCAAAATGTAATAATCAAAAAACCGGTGAGGAGTGTCTACGATAAGAAAAAGCTATGGTACACTAAGATAAGACAAAAAGAATGAATAATATAAAACATGTAGTTTTATAAAGAAAAATATATTATAAATGGAAAGAACATGTAGAAAAGTAAATATACAATAACGTAAAGCACAGGAAGTATGATTACAGAAGGATTACCATAGCAATTAAAATAAAAAATAATTAAATAAGATTTATGTCATTACAAGTAACTCTGAAAGTAAATTGAGTGTGCAGTTGTTGCGAGTAGTGAGAAAAACAGATAGAATAAATAATTACTATAGCATTCGGTGCTCTGCTCTCTCTGACTACCCTGCTGAGGTTAAAGTGAATCCAGTACATAGTTTAATATAAATAATAAAATAAAAATAAACTATGCAGAGAATGATCACCACTCAAGAGTATTATTATCGACTTTCTATCTTGACAATCTCAAATAAAATTCTATATTCTTCTGTCTTACATTAAAGCTTGAGAAGCATTATTTTCTGGGGTACAGCATCTACCTGTCAATGGTTGAAAGTTCATCCCCATTGGGCTGCATAATTTTATTTAAAATTGTTTAATTTTTCTGCTCTGGTAGAATAAGTATGCCATTGAGTTCTGCCACTTGTAGCACAATATCTTGAAAACTAGGCAGTTCTCAAAGGTGCCGAATCAATCATAAAAAAAATAAAAAAACAAAGTTTAATTGAGGATAATAAATATATATTAACCTAACCTTCTTGCGGCTTCACCTGCTTGAACTACATAATTATTTATTTTCTCATCTGAATTACTTTCGTGATCTACTAAAATTGTAATTTTAATGACTGTTAAACAATTTAAAAAAAATCAGTCAATTTAATAAAAAAACTAATTTTGTAGCAAAATTATCACATTCAATTTGTTTTTATTTACATACTGATTGAAATAAAACAAACACTAACTGTGCAAAAATTCTGTTAAAGTTAACAGAATTTTTGCACAGTTAGTGTTTGTTTTATTTCAATCAGTATAATAATAGTAATAGTGTTTTGCCTAACATTTAAATCAACAAGCCACTTTCGAGATTAGTGTAAAAAAGGGTACAGACAAATAGACAAATATTTAAAAAAATACAAGCAACTGGTACTTTCTTTTTTTTTGGCTTGGCTATACTGCTGTTGACTTGGGATGGCCTTTACAGCGTAACCGGGCAGAGAGTGGCGAGAGTAGCTCGCCCCTGAAGAAAGTGTACGAACTTTAATGGACACTCGTGAAGGATTGGCGATAGCAGGGGACTGCCATGCGTACACTAATCAACCACCACCGATTGACACAATTCCATTGTCTTTTTCATCTACCCTCTTTTTCGCGAGTTTGTTAATATTATATATTATCATAATGTAATTTATACACAAATGGAACACAACAATTGTATAAGTATATAATTATGGAATAAGATAATCATTTGCATTAGAAATATATCATAATAGACAATAAATGGTTGCAGACAAATAGCAGCTGCACTTGATGACGGTCGAAGCTCCAACAAAGATGACAGTGGGGAAGATGGTGCGGCCAATCACAGGCATGCTCTGGGCTGGACCGCTCTAATGGTAGCCGCTGCAAATGATCAACCAGCAGCCGTCCAGGAGCTCCTACGCCTCGGAGCTAAGCCCGATTTACGTGAGCAATATGCAGGTGCTTCCTCTGCGGCTTCAAGCTCGGGGCTTCATCCGTTAGAAGTGCTGCAAAGACGGGAGGATGAGTTCTGTAGCGCCATGAACGCGCGCGCTTCGTTCCTCGGGTGGACGGCGTTGCACTACGCGGCGCTGGCGGACTC